>JAAGAY010008123.1:0-118781 GCA_011801015.1 Ardeotis arabs
ATCTGGTGATCGCAACACTCCTGAGGACTGGGGGGCTCTGTCTGTAATAGCACATCAAATAGGGTCAGGGCGCAGGCTTCATTGCTGCTCTGCAATTTTCCTTACTGTTACTCTGCGTGCTCCCAGGGCCAACTAAAATTTTCCTTCACATCCACCTTCACATCGTTGCAGGGAAGTTAACATGGAGGATGGAATGTTCCCAGCAGGCAGATCAGATGTACTTTTCTGGAGTGTAAGAGACTTCAGCCGCACGGATGCAGGCTGGCCGCAGAGCCGGAGGACGGTATCTAGTAATACTGATGCATGAGAATAGGGATTGGGCCGTTGGGTTGAAAATGCCTCTGTGCGAGTTGCCTTCTGCTTGCCTTCTTATAGTCTTAGTTCCTGTTCCTCTAAGACCTTTTCCAAGTTCAGTGAAATCTGGTATGTTTTGTAGGGAAACAGTTTGGATTAATCATTACCTTCTGAATAACGTTTTGCAGACTAGTAGTAAGGGCAAAATCTGGCCCCGCTGATAGCCCTCTGGCTGTTTGTAGGTTTCTAAAGGCAGATCATTAACTGTTTCTGTGATGGATCCGGAAAGTATGTCAGGCAGATAAAATAAAGGAGTTAACCTTGTCTGATGTGTTCTTCCCTAACAAGGTGATGTTTCTCTTTGTTCAGTGGTGTACAGCAATGAACGGAAGCTAATTTTAAAGCTCAGCAGGTGTTCAAAACCAATTGCAGTTATTTTCTACTTTGATTTATTTGTCCCGTCTTACTTTTTGGGTAAAATTCAATCTCCCCAAGCCCCTCTTAAAGTCAGTTACACTGTTGCCTGCATTGTTATTTCTGACCTCTACTACTTCCACTGTACTCTTGCAGTTTTTCTTTTCTTGCCCTCACAGGCTCAACTGTATTTGTTTCTCTGTGCTATCTGAGGTTCAGAGTGGCAGAGCATTTCTTGTATTTCAAGCATCTTCACTTTCTTCCTCAAAATACTCTTCTTATCTTGCTAGTGTGGATATATTCACACTACCTCTTCTCTACTGTCACGTTCCCTGTTGGGAAATACTGGATCTCATTTTCTGTGTATTTATTAATTTATAGAAGAATTTACGTGATAATGATTTCTTTTAACATGTAACTTTTAAAATTTCCTTTTACATATCGAAATATGTGTGTGCGTTATAAATGCCTGTCCATGCCCATTTTCACAATAATTTTTGAGCCTTATTATTAATTATTAAATAAAAATATCTGTTCAATTCCATGAAGATAATTTAATTTTACAAAGTTGAGGTTTTCCCATTTGGAACAACATAACATAATGGGCAATATGTGGCACACTGTTAAGAAAAGAAGAGAAATTCTGACTCAGAAACTTGTCAGAGGTAGATATATTGCTACTGGAGGCTCCTTTGTCGAGATGGGAAAGAGAGTAATGTACAGCACAATTCTCCAGTATGCCAGCCAGGGCACTAAAGACAGAGCTCCAGTTTCTGTCTGTCTAATAATCAGCTTCCCATCCTTCATTCATCCTGTCTAACAAGGGGACACTGAAACTCTTGGCTTGTTTAGACTAGCAAACGGAGGCGAAAGAGGTTCCTGCACTCTATAAATATGTCAGGAGAATCAACACTAAGCAAGAGGAACTGTTTAAGCTAGGAAATAAATATATATAAACTTTTGTAGAGTATATTGAAGCTAGAAATCAGAACATGCTTTATAATCATCAGACAAATGAGATTTTGGAACAGCCTTTTATTTGTGAGGAAGAAGCCTAACTAGTTTTTAGGAGGAGCTTGATCAGTTTATGAAAGAGATTACCGTCACAAATAATTACAACATATAGAAAGACCTTATAGTCAAGGCAGTCTCTTCTAAATCTTCTGTTCCTGTAGAAGTATCTTGTACAGGATACTGTACATATTGCTTGGAAAGATGCTGTGCTTTCTATCATCTGTTTTATCCTGGTATCTAAAATCTAAACTTACAGGTTTAACCAATTTCTCACTTGGTCAGAACTTTCACTTACATCCCAGGGAGTTGTGCTGAGTGAGAGTATTTGAGTGTGTTTCCACATAATAAGTTCATGGCCCACTATGACTGAATTTTCACTGTACATGAAAATAAATTAGAAAGTGGTTTTGAGGAGATGAAAAGAATGTCAGATGCTGGTGGTTTATTAATGTAAGCAGCAGTCACATTCTTAAAGCGTGTTGTGCTGGGAATTACTCCAATGAAATGGATTTGCTGTTTTATTGGGAGGCCAAAATTTTCAATAGCCATGCGTGAGAGAACATGTTCCTATCTTTTGTGTTGGAAATAAGTAAAGCTTAGAAAAGCTGTTGGACTTCAGGTTGTGGTGTTGCATTGGGAATGCAGAAAGCAGAGAACTTTGTAATAACTGTATCTGGGTAGTTGTCTTTCTCTGGTTTTTCAACTTCAGTGTTTAAGGCTGCCTGAAATTAATATAAAGTTATATGTAATCTTTCAGGTGTGATAATGCAAGTACTACAGCCAATTACCAATTGCTCATTTAACTTGAAGGTGTTTTGTTTTTTATTGTCTGAAAGATAGAATAGGATAGAATAGAATATTTTTGTTGGAAGGGATCTGCAGCGATCATCTCGTCCAACCACCTGACCAATCCAAGGCTGACCAAAAGTTAAAGCATGCTATTAAAGGTGTTGTCCAAAGGCCTCTTAAACACTGAGAGGCTTGGGGCATCGGCCACCTCTAGAAAGCCTGTTCCAGCGTCTGACCACCCTCTCGGTAAAGAAATGCTTCCTAATGTCCAGTCTGAACCTCGCCTGGTGCAACTTTGAACCGTTCCCATGCGTCCTCTCACTGGATACCAGGCAGAAGGGATCAGCACCGCCCTCTCCACATCCGCTCCTCAGGAAGCTGTAGAGAACAGTGAGGTCGCCTCTCAGCCTCCTTTTCTCTAAATCCATGAGATGATTAATCAGTTTTCCAGATAAATGAAGAACTCTGCCAGATGTTCAATAATCCCTCTGTGTGTTTGATGCATTGTTTCTAATATAAAAGAGAAAGCACAAAAATGGTGTCTTGCAAAGTTGCATTCCACAGACAGTTACCTGAATAACTTTCTATCTAGATCTTTGGAAGACAAGTACAGTTTTGTGACATAAATTGATGGACGCTCTTATTTCTACATGTAATAAGAGCCAATGTTGTGTAGGTTAGAAAGAGTTTATTTTAAGAATGGCTTAAAATATGTACAGGAAAAATTTAGTTGACAAGTTAGAGCAGATTGGTTATTACATTGGAGCCCAATAGTGAAGCCATTACTTTAATTTTTGTTACCTTTTTATTTTTTTCTTAGGCAAACTGAGTTGAACTCAGTGGGAAGAACAACTAAACTTAGTTTTTGTCAAAAAGAATGAATTTTCCTGGTTGTGATATTAGTTTTCAGTGCAGGAAATCTGAAGTAGCCATCAACAAATTTAGCAATGATGTACTTCGGAGCAGGGTTAGCTTATGGACATTATCCCTTTGAAAAGCGTAGCACACTGTACAAATACACAAAGGTTACAAAGCAAGGAGCAAGACAGAAATTTGTTCCATACTCACGTTCTCAAGCAGAAATACACTGAGTATTTTATCTTTCAATATTGCATTTTGAAATTCACTTTGCCTGTATCGTTTTTTTTGCACACTTTTGTATGGCAGTGTTGGTAGTGACCCACAATGTTCACAAGAAAAGCTTTAGCAGTAAGCATGAACATAATTTTTATTTTAGAGGTTATTATTATCAAGGCATTATTACTTCTATTCTAATGTGATATTACTTTTTTTGTTGTTGTTATGAAAAGGAAAATTTAAATAGCTGCTGTCCCATGCATTGTGCTTTAAATTTCTCATTTGAGTCAAGTCTTGAAATCAAAGTGGATCTTTCTGGGTGTATACCAATATCAGAATGCTAAAGGATCATTTGAAAGTAGGTCCACTCTGAAGGCTGAAAAACTTCCCGCAGATAATTTGGGTGGAAATGACATTAAAACTCAAAACTGTCCGGAGAAAATGTTCAGATCCAAACCTTCTTTAAACTCCTCTCTCTGGGATTGGATTTTAAATGACATGACGTGAAGGAGGCACATACAAGCATTCCAAATTGAGCATATTTATAGGATAAAAGTAAAGTTGCTCTGCTTTTGCAAAGATTTAGGGACACCGGCAGCTTCTTCTAAGAGCTCATTTGTACACACAACAGAATTTCTTCCAGAGTCACCTAGGAGACCTATATTTTAAAATTTTTCCCAGTATGTCACTATGAGGTAGCATATAATGAACTTTTTAAATACTTCATCTTGCAATAAATGTAATACTAAGCAGAGATCTTTTATACATTATGTATGGTAATGCCTCAGGAATATCATTCTGGAAGAAAGTCAGAAAGGAGTGCAGTAGAATACTAAAAATATTTTCAGATTAAATTTATCACTTGTGAGAGACACCTCCTACTTAAGTGAGCAATCTCACCACGTCATTAAATTTCTGCTTCTGCTGTTCTGTAAGAAAAGTGCTCATGTGATTGGATTAAGCCATCTCCTTCTGTGCTATATTTATGTGTATAACCTTTGCTCATATTTTTTGAGAGAAAACTACAGATGATTTTGTTTGTGGGCAGTTCATTCTGTAAGATTGGAGACTAATTTCTTCTCTTTCTGTCTGTAGCCCTGCTAGTAGGACATCATAGGAAGCTGTTATATGCTAGACTTGAACTTAAAAGTAACTTCCTGCAAACTTCTGAAAGTTTCACTCTTCTTTAGTTCACTCCTACCTTCAGAGCCTGTCAATTCAGATATTTCTGAAAGGGAAAAAAAGTCATAAAGGTTAATTTTTTGACTATTAAGATTGCTACTGATCAGTCTTGCCATCTGATAAGCTATCATATCTTTTCAGAATGCAAGTGCATAAAAGCAAACAAAGGGAAGAACATCATATATTGTTCCTTGCCTTACAAACCAATGTTATGGGAATCCCCGTCTCCCAGTCCTCAGATGGTCAGGCTTTGCATTCGTCTGTAGTGGCAAAATAATTAAATTACATCAGGGTAAACGAGGGAAGGAGAATGTCAAGAACCTGTACAAATCCATGCCAGGAAAAGTGAATAAAACAGTTATTCTGTTAATCAAGTAAATATACTTGTGCATTTTTATTTAAAGGTGATCAGTACATGTTATTGATCCAAATAGTGCCACATATATCTTTTTAGCACCTAATTTGTGTCTACATTTTAACATTACTTAAAGAAGTTGCATTAGTGTCAATTAAAAGCACCAGTGAGATGGAATGCCCATTTATTGATATTTACTTACCACTAAAACTTTGTTTTCTTATTAACACATTTGCTATTCTTAACTCTGCCTCACTTCAAGCTCAGATGGGTGCATTCGTTCTAGAAATAGCATAATGGATAGGAATGGCAATTAATCATTATTGATTTTCTCCTGTTTAATAAAAGGGAAAACAGACTTATTTAAATTATTTCATTAGAGAAAGACTCAATGTGAGTCATTCTGTTCTCTTCACTCAGTACTGCCAGCTCTCCATTACAGAGAGGACAGTTTTCCTTGTAACTCTGCCAAGCCAGCATCTCTTCTGCTTAGGGAAGAATTGAGTGGTTAATAAGCTGAGGGAGCTTACATTGCAGCATTCAAGGAGGATGGGGAGCTAAGAGAGTTCAGCTTCATGAAATAAAGAAAAGGAAGGTGAAATTCCCTGTATGTTTTGCAGTTAAGGGAGAAGCTCTGCTTTTCCACCTTTCTTCTTACATTACTAATTCTGGATCAACTTTTATTTTTCTCAGTATTTCTACTACACAGGTTTGGCCCCTGTTTATGAATTTGTGTCAATGCAGGACTGACACATAAAGAATAGTGAATTTGTATCTCTCATTTGTTTTGTCCCACTTATCTGAGTTTGAGAAGCCCGCTGTGGAGGAACAGATTTTTTTTAAATATTATTTTTAATTCTAAGAGTTCTAAAAAGATATTTCAGCAGTGCTGGTTCAGGTGAGGCAAATCTGACAAGTCTGCTCTTACTTCAGGTGAATTTTATGCACTCAGTGCATTGATACTTGCAGTGAATGTTCTAAGCTAAAGGTATTGCATTACCTAGGGAGGGTTATAAAATAGCATCTCATAACTGAGGTACACACTATTCCAAAGTCATATGTGTTTTTCCCTCTGAGGCAATATTAAGCTTCATCTTTTAGCCATGGAGTGATGGCAGTGGTGACCCTTCACTTAAACTCCTTGATATGGACAAGTAAGTGCAAGTGGCTCAAGGATGAAGAGGGAACAGCAGCATCTTTTGGAGCAAATTCAGCATCAATAGGTCCCTCTGGGGATACTGTAATGGTAGGGTACTCCAAGCTCCATGAGGGCCACTGTGGTTGTCATATCTATAATGGACGTTTTAATAGCCCCTAAATGACACATTTACTCAGTTCAGTGAGTATTTAATTAACTATTAAGTAATTAACTATTTGCATGAGAGATCATAATGTTTCTGCTAATGGAGTAAATAGGTGATAAGGGGAGCTTTTGACAGTGCGTGTTAGAGGTTTTATATATAAATATATGTGTGTGTATATATACAAGTTCCTGAAATATATAAGGAATTAAGCAGGAAGGAGACTTGGATGCAGAATGCTCTAGGAAATGTTTCTGGTGCTTAACTCTGATTGTGACCTGGTAAATTAACTCCAGTGCAGAAGTGCTGCTAGCATCTTGCAGGTGCTGTGAGGCTGGGTGACGGCTCAGAGCCACTGACCTGTGAGCAGGTCTGCGAGAAGCTGGTGATTCTTGGGGCTGAGTCTCACTTCTGTTCTGTTCTTTGCACAAACACACCTGTCTCCCGTGGGTCAGTTGTCTCCCTGTTCTTTACCAGTGCCGCTTCGTAGCACAGTGGCAGCACTCTTACAAGTTGCTGGGAGGACTGGCTGAGACTGAGGAGTTCCCGAGCTATTTCCCTTTAAATGACAAGTAGGACACAGCCACCTTTTTCCTCATGTTTGGGTACAGAAGCAAATGTTTACATTAAGAAACAGATATTGCCTTTTGAAGTGGAAAATTATTTCAGTATACTTTGAATAAAATATTTCACTGTACCTTAGAAAAGTCACTGCTTCATTTTTCCAGCTTGCTTTGCAGAAACGTTCTCCTTAACATTCAGTGAAAAGTCAATTAGTTCAGCAAGGAGTTCAGTTTTCCTTGTTTATAAAAGGATGCATTGTGCTCTTAAATTACTTGAATATCACTGTTGTGACTAAATTACTGCACAGGAAGCTACAGGGGAAAAAAAACCAAGCATTCATAAACCAGAGCACAACCAAATTTGTATGACTAATACAACAATTTTGTTTAGAACTTTCTTTTAATATCTTTAATCCTGTAAACTTTCTAATGTAGATGGTGTCACCTGGTGTCATGTTTTTATAAGGTTGAATTTTTGTGAATAGAAGCAGTTGTTTGTTTATCCTTCAGTCAGCTAAGCGACCAGCATGGAAGCAAAGGGTTTGTTTGGGTTTTTTTTTTGTTTATTTGGTTGGGGTTTTTTTAAACTTCAGTCTACTTCAAGGCATAAAGAGATAAAAGGAAATGAACATAATAGTATGAATAAATAGACACAGAAAATTTTAAAAATAAGTCTATTAGCAATGTAAGTCATACAAAATTGGGTTTATCTTTAACTCACTAGTGAAGCACTGAAGCAGTAGTAAAAAAGGAAAGCAGTTGTGGCATTGCTGTGCTGAAATGGCGTTTTGAGAGTAATGTTCCTTTAATCTTTCTTCCTGGATGAGAGGAGTTGGTTATTACTAAAAGCACTTCTTGTTTCTCGTAACTGTGACAAGTTGCTGCCCAGTTTAATTTCTGCAGTTTATTTCCTGCTTGTAATTCTCTACTGCTGCTCTATATTCAAGGCTTAGTATGTTCTTAAGCACAGCTAATCTAGACTTTGCCAAAAAGACTGCACTATTGCCAGAGACTTGTTTTGACAGTTGTTTTTTACCAGTTCTGCACTGTGATTTCCTTGAATTTTCTGCTTTAATACTAATTAAATACATCCTGGAGAAGAGAAGGCTCCAGGGGGACCTTACTGTGGCCTTCCAGTACCTCAAGGGGGCCTACAGGAAACATGGGGAGAAACTATTCATCAGGACCTGTTGTGATAGGACCAAGGAGTAATGGTCTCAAAATAGAGGGAGGTAGATTTAGATTAGATATTAGGAAAAAAATTTTTACAATGAGGGTGGTAGAACACTGGAACAGGTTGCCCAGAGAGGTGGTGGATGCCCCATCCCTGGAAACATTCAAGGCCAGGCTGGATGGGGCTCTGAGCGACCTGATCTGGTTGGAGGTGTCCCTGCTCCTTGCAGGGGGGTTGGACTAGATGACCTTTGAAGGTCCCTTCCAACCCTAACCATTCTATGATTTTATGGTTCTGTGATTCTATGATCTATCATTTTTAAATCTTCTGTGCTGCCTCCAAAATAAAAATGTGTTGGAGAATAACATTTATAGAGTAATAATTGTCAATGTGTTGACTGGAACAACGTTTGTATCAAGGGCATAGCTTAAATGGACTGCAAACTACTCTCCACTTTGGAGTCCCTTAGGCTACAGCTGTTGCTTGGGCATTTTACCTGTGCCTTCCCACTTTGCTACTTAATGTCTTGCCAGACCATTGTCCCACATCTTCCTCTCCATTTTACCTTTTTGAGCCCTGTGGCCTCAAGCACATATTTAACTTTAGACTTGTTCTATAGTGCTTTCTTGAACTGGATGCTAAATGTTCCTGAAATTTCCTCTTGCTATTTGATTTGGTTTAAAAAAAAAAAAGCTGGAGAATGTGCTGCCACTTTGTTTCTTCTTTCAATATTATTGACTATTTGTGCTACATAAATGACGCAGGTTAACTGATGCTTGATGTTGATGAATATAGTCAATCAATAGGCTAAGCTGTAGCAACTCGTTAGCTGAACTGTGTTAACTGCCTGCGTATGTACTACTTCTTGACTGTCTTTAGCAATTGCTGTATTAGTGCTGGTCAACAAACAAGTCTAACTAGGTGGTGTAAATTTGCGTATGTTCTTTAGATTTTAGAGGTTTTAGGAAGAAAATTAAGCTTATGTGTGTCCCACTTTTCCTCACCTTCATCTCCCATGTACATGAGTACACAGTACCTGCTTACAGGATTCCTTCATTTGGTAAAAATCTTTGTGCATCTGAGAATGCAGGACTGGTTTTGTACTTTATTTCAGTTAATAGCATTGTGGTGCATTTGTAGCCCATGTGCTCACTTAGTGTTGTATTTCATTTTAAAAAGAACATTCATTACTGAAATGCCAAAGTTTTCACAGCAGTAGCTCCAATGAAAGGCATTTCAAGATGTTCTAGGAGAGAAAATGGGAAATGAAGAAAGGTGATAGGCTTCAGCATTATCCTTTTTTCACTGACAAGGAATCTTTTAATATTCAGCTACAGTCATAAATAGGATGTGAAAGATACTTCATGAATAAAAGATATATAAATATTCACTTGAATTTGGATGGTAAGTTTTAAAAACATTGCTGCATGTTTTGCATTTGATTTAACACTGGTTATTATGCAATTACTAGAATACAGCTCTGATATCACATGATTCTATGAAAAAATATAGTACAGCAGTAAATGTAGAATGTAAGAAAAACTGAAGTCGTTAATCATAGCTTAAAGTTCAGACAGTAGAGGTTTTTTTTAAACTCACACCATAATATGAGAAATAATAGGTTTTCTTTGAAAATTGTTCACAAAAATTCTGAACTGGAGTAAACAGGATGGGATATTTTGCCAAATGGTTAGTAATTGTGATATAATTAACCAAAATGTTCCCACATTCTTGATGTCTTTTCACAATCCAGTGCACTGCAGTGTAGTAGAGCTACACGCAGGATCCTGGCAGTACCTTGTTAGCATGGTGCGGCAGCTAAAGCTCAGACTCTGGCGTATTTTTGCTGTGGATGTAATTTGATTATGTCTGATGCCACAACTACGTAGGGACCTTCTATTCTGTGTTTGAGGGAATATTGTAGACATGCCTTGGGGCAGATATTATAATGTTTTTCCGAAGATTTCAGAGGATCTAACAACACAGCAAAGCTCCTGGTGTATTTTCAGAAGAGCTGAAGGTATTTATGTAAGCAGCAAGGTTTTCCCACAAACACTCAGTTTTGACAATGGCTTAAGTGAAACAAAACCTCCTTTGCCACACAGCAACAATAGTGTAGAGAGGGACTTTCTGCTGGGACTGAGTTATAATTACAGTGAAGGAAACGATCATGTGGGATAATTACGTGAGCTACGTTTTCCACAGTACCATAAATGTCAGCAAATATAAGGTTTCTTAAAGGGATCAGCTTTTAATTGCGGTGGTACCAGTGTACTAGGTAAAGCACTTTGAGATAGTCTGAGGAAAAGGGCTGAAAAAATGTAGAAGCTCTGTGTGGAAGCTGCTCTGGTGTCTTTAGTGACTGAGGAGAGAGAGGCCCTGGCTGCAAGGCGAGTTTCTGTGGTGATGATGGAACTGCCGAAGCAGAGAAATGTGCATTTTAGGTGTCAACCTGACAAAAATATTTAATATGCATTTATAATGAAACTTAACAGGCAAAAAGTTTAAAAAGCCAAATAAGCCGACTTCTGGAAGAACATGGAAACAAAAATTCTTAGGCAATGGGATTTGTCTGCAAAACCTCATCACTTTCACCTGTGTGTGAGAGTCATAGCAAAGGTTTTTATTCTATACCTCTTTGCACTTCTGCTTGTTCTTAGTGGCCTACAGGTCAACAAAACATCCTCCATGCAAAGCTCAGGTAAAAGACAAACAGCATAATAAATTCTATTAAGTATCTGCAGTACATTTTCCCCTCTGAAATCTGTTACTCTGAACCATGAGATTTGAGTCCTTGCCACAGAGCTTCTGACAGAGTGTGTTATTGCCAAAGACAGCTCCAAAAATAAAATCAGACATATGGTACTTGGTAATAATGAACGAGCATCCAAGATTTCAATTTGGTTTCAGTAAGTGCTCAGAAATCTGGGTGTTTATCCAAAATAGAATTAGGCAGATGAAAAATGGACTGGAAATTTTCCTCAGATGAACTGTATCAGGGATTTTTAGTCTTTTCTGGGCTTGCTAGGAAAGGTAATCTTTTCTTTTGGATCTTAAATAATTATCAGATAGCCTGTGTTTTGGTTTTCACTTCCTTCTACTGAATTTTGAGCAAATTGCTACTCTGATCTTTGCACTTCTTCTGTTTTTAAATAGATAATATGTTATTTGCTTCATGGAATAATTGTTAAAGACAAATCTACGATTTCTGAGCAGCTGAGTACTGCAGTTATGTAGGAGAGGTGGACATTTAGCTCAGATTTGATCTGAATTCCTGTGGGAATGTTACAAGAATAGCGTTCTGTATTCTTGTATATAATACAGAATTTTAAAAAGTTAACAATAAACTATTATAATTAAGTACAATTAATTATTTATATTAAAATATATAATTTAATATAAAGCCAGCTGAGAGGCTTCTTAAAAATCCAACTTTAGCAACAAAGCTGGTGTGAGAAGGTTCAAAATCATAGCACACATTCTGCATTAGATAGGCGTCTGGGAGAATCTACTGAAGGCTCATAGAATCACTGTTAAGAATTTAAAAATAATAAAAAGGAACTTCTACTGTATTAAGTAATAACATATGGATAAGTAACAGTGCTGTACAATAACGTAAGTGTTATTTTTCTGGAATAACAAGTGCAAAATTAACATACGAGGAGAGCCTGGCTCCTTGTTCAGCAGCTGCACTGTCAGAGTCTTAGGGGGTTGGTGGGTTGAACAATTGTGTAGACAACTTATTTCCTTATAACTTTTTCTAGAGGAATTTAAGAAATGTGAACTAATAAATCTTGAAAACCTGCACCAGTATGTGATCAAAGAAAGAGGAATCCTAAATTAAATACATCTTTCATAGTAGTGCTATTTGGCAATCTTTTTCTGCAACCAAAATATGCTGTCATGTCCATCATCCAGGCCACCTCAACTAACTTCTAAATTGCAATTTGAGGTTCAAGGAGTATTTCAGCAGGTCAATATCTCTTAATGGTATCAACCTCTTTATTTCCATAATTTTAGTATTGTTCTTTAGCAAACTATCTAAATAATGCCATCAGGAGCTCACACAGTGTCATCTGAGACAGGTTAGAAGATAATGACAGAAAGCTTTTTTTCTGTTTATTATTGATCATGCCAAGCTGCAAACACTGACAAAAAGGTCAAGGCTTCACCAGGTAGGTCAAACACTCTACATCCCATTAGATACTGTTTTTCTTTCTTTCTTTCTCTCTCTTTCTTTTTTTTTTTTTCTTGTTCTCTTTTCCTCTCAGTGCTAATGGAAACGTATTCTGGAAAGACTCCAAAATGCTTCAAGACTAACACTTTGATTTGAGAGATAAGTGAAATATATGATGTCTTCAGGGCTGACACTTCCAAATGCTTCTCTCTAAATAAATTGCATTGAAATTGACCTCCATAAATCCTTCCTTACATTAGTTGTTCTGGAAAATTCTGTCAGTTTACACAGATCTGTATGTTTTAGTGAGATACATGACAAAGCCTGCTTTGTATGTATGATTAACATGTCAATGTGTTTGAAAGAATAATTATTGCACTCAGTTATTGACAATCTGAAAACTAGTAATTAAGCCACAAACTCATAAAATATTTTATTGTCTTTTCTATAATACACCTTTTGCTTGAAATATCTAGTTTTATTGTCTGACTTGGATCAGTAATTTCATTTTGAGAAATACATAAAGGGTTGATGGCTGATTTTTTAAAAATTATTTTCTTATGCATACAGCCTTTGTCAATGAAGGACCTTTTTTTTTTAATAGTTTTGAGAGAAACTGTTCATTTTATTCTATCTGTTTAACAGGACAAATAGTCTGTTATCAATAAAACATCAAATAGCTGTAAGAGAAGCTGCCTTTTAAGACAACCACGTTTAAAATGTCAAGGGTTTTATTGAGATACTTCAGGCAGATGTTTTTAGAATTGCAATCATAAGAAATTCCTACAAAGCAATAAGCAGTTATTAAGTTGGGCAGTGACCAATGAATGTGACATGCTATGTAAAGAGAAATTAATTAGAAATTAATTCACACCTCATTTCTCAGCAATGGGTCAATGCTATTGGCTTATATAACAACATAAACTAAAACTTGATATTTTTTTTAAGTACCCATTTACTGTTTGAAAGTGAAATTAACTACATCTGACCAGAATATAGAGGTCCAAGGTAGGTGAAATCTGCATGTCACTGCAGCCAGTGGATGCTTCATGGTTTCTCTGTATATGACCAAAACTTCACTCTCTTTTTGTGGATGATCTACTCTGGTCAGATGAGCATCCATGGGAAAGCACTCCATGTATCATAGCAGAGGGTACCAAAGGCCTGCTACACAAATGAGATTCATACAGGAGAATATACTCAGATCAATCATACCTACTACACTGGTGTTTTGTCCATTAAATCCAGAGCTGCTCTCTTGGTGCTGAATTGGAATGGAGCAGATATTTCACCCTGGGGGCACTCGGGACACACCAATGTACAAGTCCCACGTATGCCTTCTGAGATGGCATTATTTAGATAGCATAATGCGTAAAAGTATGAATTTTTTGCCCTGAGAGAGATTTTTAACTTTCGGTGACATACTGGAGAACAGGCAGAATCAGCAGAGTTATATGATTGTTGTATTTTACTGATCATTGTATTTAAAAGCAAGGAAAGAATTTTAGCCTGTGTGTTATTTGTCAGAGATGACAGGATTTGGTTTTTTAACCTTCCTATGTATCATGTGCTTCAGTTCACTCTGTAAGTTTGCCATGGAATTTTCCCTCAAAAGTTTCTTTGCAATTACAGTAACTTAGGAAATTGGTTATCTCATTGTCTTTCCTGATAATCTCTTGTGACATAGTATACTTTCAGTGCAGGCATAGAGTGTTGTGGCAAACTTCGTGGGTTGCACATATGCCTGGTGTTTAGAGGATACTTCAGCATTTCTGGTACTTGATTATTTAAAAAAAAAAAATGGGAAACACTGGTAAATTTGAATGGGAGACAGTGAAATTAGAAAACAAAAATGCAGACTCTGGGTTGTACGGTGTATTTCAAGCAGTGGAGGTCTTATTCCAGCTATGGTATTACATTTACACTCCTCTTGCAGCCCATCAGTTAAAGGCTTAGCTTTAAATTTTTTTCTCAGTAGCCATGAATTTGAGATTCCAGGGTTGCACAAATAAGCTGTCATTGAGGAAATTACTGTACTGAAACAGCCAATAGATGATTTGAATTATTTCTTTAAAACTAACAGACAGTTGCACTCTCATTTCCTGTGTGGAAGCAGATCTCTGCTATCAGCCCTTGGCTAACAAGCTTTCTCACTGTCTTTTTTTCAAGATCAGACTGATCAAATAGTTTGCCTGGGAATGGCTTTGTGGAGGAGAGCAAAAGCTGTCTGTAATGTGAGCTAATGAGCAGCTCTGCAGCACACCTTGCTGTGTGGATCTGCTGGGTATTTACTGTCATGAACGGATATACCCTTTGGACCTGCTTTTGAAATAAACAAGCTGGAGGAAGTAAATGAAAAGATTAGGGCAAGAAATGATTTATTAAAGCTCATTTGAAATGTATTTCATTCCAAGTTGTCCATTGAGATCCACCTAGAGTTGATTGGTTTTTGTTGTTGTATTGGAAATGTCACATTTTAGAAGCCATTCTATGACTATGGGAAATGTAGTCACTGAGTAAACAGCTAAGTATTTCTTAGGACACATTTCAGCATTCATAACTGTCAATATTAGTGTTTTTCTTTGCTTCATTTTGTGAATCAGTATCCTAGCAAACAACAAACAGATGCTGTTCAGGATTGTAAATAGAGACCTCCTGTTTCAAGTAAACAGAATGAGTAATTTGTTAAAAAAAAAGGTAGCTGGTTAATTGTGACATTTTTCTGTTAATTTTTGTGTTATTAGCAGAAGTTTCTCAGTTGTTAAAATGTTAAAAGCCCAGAAGAAATTATTGATAAAATGTTTTCTTGGGTACATACCAGAATTTCTACAGATGAGGGAGGAGGAGTGAGAGTGGTGAGGATCAATCAGGATAGCCTAATGGTTCCAAAATTTACCTTTTGGAGAAGTCTTTGCTTTGTCTTACTCAGGCCATCTGACAGTTTAGTGATGTGGTTTCAGCTCGCACTGGATCTTTACAAAAACTTTCTTAGTTATTTGTTCCAGACAGAGAACTGTTACTGGTCAGTGGCCAAGGCACCACATTAGGTAGAGTCTCCATGCATCAGGTTGAGAGCTTTCACCATCAGGTTGTTGGTGACTGCACTGTCAGCTTTGATAGCTATCACAGAATACAGCACTAACAACGCAAATGATGGTGAACAAAACCAACACAGAAATATTGCTCCCTTCCATGATTCCCAGATTCCCTTTTTCCAAAGCGCTATCTCAATTGCTCAAAGAAAGTGAGTATGAGCAATGAACGTAAGGGATTTTGTCACTGGTGTGTGTGAATACATTGTGGGGTTTTATTCAGACTCCTACATCAGGAATGTCTTCCAAATTCAGGTTTGGGTTCTAAATCAAAGCAAGCATCGTAGTTCACATGTATTATGAAATTTGCAAAGGCATCTGGGATCTATATCGGCAGAAAAACAGTTAATTTCCCAGGAATCTGTTATGTTAAGATTAAAGCAAGGGAGAAAATAAAATCATCACACTTCAAAGACAGCCGTTGCTTTGGGAAAGTATGAATGTAGGTCCCTGCTCATAAAGTCTTGAACTGGGGTTTTCTGTGCTGTTGCATTTTTCTGTTGTTTGCTGTTCTGATGTCTCCTCAATGACTTGTGTAGTGCACTGCTGAAATCTGCATTGCTTTTTTCCGGTATGGTCAACAGTAGTGAAGCAATATCAGCTAGAAAGTTGAACTATCATATCTGTAGAAGCAGAAATTGCAAAATGCAGCATTTATAAGCTCATGGCAATTTTTTTATTTTACAAAACATTTACTAGTTCATTACCTGCAAATCTCCTCGTGCCTGCAGAACTAATAAAGGAACAAATGCCACTAGATCTAATATTTGCAAGAATCTGATATTCCTATTTTGTATTCTGGTTTGTAAAATTCCTCGGCCATGTATTTTAAATACAGGAAATACTTATTTAGGCAAATTTATGGAAACTAAGTGTGGAACTTTGCCTCTCTGAAAAATATCACACTGTCAAATTGAGGTAAATTGCCAGTATTTATGTACTATTTGCTAGTATTTCCCTACCGAATAGATTGCAGACTTTTTCTTAGATCCTCTTTCATACATATTGAAACTTTGGCACATGGGAATTCTGCTGAGAAACAGCTTTCTCCCAAACTCCACTCACGTGATATGTCAAGATTATACCTTGTCACATAGAAAATGTTAAATTCAAGCATATTGCCAAGAATTCCCAAAGGATGTGACCTTGTCACGTGGCAAACTGTTACATCTCAAAGAAAAGGTCGTAGCCCTCTGGGAAGAGAAAACACAGGCTGTCGGTGCCACTGGTGAATGCATGGCAAGGCAGCAGCGCTTTGCTTAAGCAAATAGTGATGGTTATATATAGCGCACAGTCATCCTCCAGACATGGAATGTTGGGGGAAAAGACGAAATTGGTTAAGAACAGAAAGAAAAATCAATTACAATAATAAAGCCACTGACTCCATAGGTGAGTCAGTGGCTTTATTTACTTCTAAAAGTAAAAAAAAAAAAAAATAAAAATTATGCCTAATATGAAACATTACATGCTACAGTGTAGACAATACAGAAACCATAAGTTAGTTAACAGTACAAGCAGAATTTAAAATACAAATGTCATGACAATTATCTAAAAGGCTGAGACAGGTAAGATTATTCTACTTTTTCTTAAAAATGCTGGTTTTGATTAGCCAGCATCATACTAATATCACTTCCATTCCTCATTTTCCAAATGCTTCCTCTTTCAGTCTTCTGTATGTGGCTGAGAAGGCTCTGCTGCTGCTTGTGTTACCTATAGCTGGAAAAAATATGTTGACCAGGGAGTTACTGGGTCTACTTAGTATAGTAATCTAGTTAATTACCAGGGGGGTTTAGTTAGTGTTGAGCTCACTGAGTGTTGTCGCTAGTGTTCCTGATCCCCTCCAAAACAAAGGAAAGATGTCCTCCCTGATTTATGACTTCTCTTTCTCACGTTAAATGGATGATCAAGCTGCAAGAGAGTGGTTCCTGTTGTCCTGCAGTGTCAGCAAGCCGTTTTCAGTTCAGGATCCACTCTTCCCTTCAGTTGCAAAGCAGGTATTTGCTTATCCTTGATACCGCCGCACTTCTGCCATTCTGATTTCTTGTAATGTAGTTTTTTTTTCTAACAGCTTGAGGATTAATTATCATAGGAAGGTACTTAGATGCCACTATCAAGATTTGTGACTTCCTGCTGTAACAGCGGCTAACTGCACATTTACTTGAGAGGAGGGAAAAGTAAAAATTCTGGGATATTTTAATTCATACAGCTTTAAAGACAGCTTTAAAATGAATTCAGTTGTACTTCTACTGAAGAATGTTTGTTTTGGCCAGTACCCAAATAACGGAGCACTGCTATTGTTCCCAAGGCCCAGCCGCCCGCCTTCACTTCCTTGCCCCTTGTCGCCGGGCAGCGTTTGGCCCTTTTGCAAGGCCATTGGCCCAGAGGCGCCACCGGCTCCTCCGATTGGCTGGGCCGTGCCCCGCCTGGGGCTGCTGCAGAACCGGCTGGAACCGGCTGTGTCCAGCTCGGGGCAGTTCCTGCAGCCCGCCCCTGCCAGCTCCTTGCCACCTACGCCCGACGCACAGTTGAAGATGGAAGTTATTTGACAAGATTAATCATTTCTGGTATTTCAGTAACATTCGGGGGGGCCCTGGCACGCGGCTTAGCTGTATGGTGCCAGGGGCTGTGCAGGTGAACCTCCCTAAACACCTGGCCAGGACCAGCAGCGGGCTGTAAGGCTCCAAATGGCTGCTGATCTCTTCAGGGTTCCTCCGAGGCCCACACACTTGCTGCTTCAGGATTTCTAGGACTACAGACTGTCCTACCTCTTCTCAGAAATCAAGTTAAAGACAACTAAGTAGATTATGTGACATATCGGTATGTAATGAAACTCAGTGTTTCCTTTGCTTTATCTGGTAATTCGTCATTTTAAGTGTTGTAGGAAAAGCAGGAGCTGTGCAGCAGAAGAGGTACACAGCAGACAAGAAAGCAGTAGGCAGCTTTTAGGCATGACTTTCTAGCCACAGGGTGCCACCATTGCTCCAGCAGATGGAAATGGTTAGAGCAACAGAAAATGTGTCACCTGGAGATTAATATGAATATGAACTACCTCAATCAAGTTTTCGAGCTGATGTTTATGCATTGATACGTTATAGTCACACAATAATCATTTGGTACATTTGAGAAGCTCTAAAAGATCTATAATCTTCTTAAATTAGGGAAAGGAGTCCCCAGATAATTTAACAATTCTCAGAAACCAATCTTCGTACTTTCTAGCATCTATCATGTTGGCCTGAGTTTGCCACCACACTGTGCCAATGTCAACCATAGGAGCCACTAGATTTTTCACAGAAATAAACAGGTAGTTAGACATATATATTCTGTCAAGTGACTGCGCTGAAGAAATAGGTATGTCTCTGTGTTTGATAACATTCTCCATAGGCAATAATTGCTAATGGAGTTAGAGAAACGGGTTTAGATGTTGTGTGGCAGCTCATCAATGTGATAAGGTGCAAAAACAGAAGATGAATGATTGCTTTAACAAAAGCAGAACTTCGCTTTAGCCAGTGGTATTCTGAAGCAGTAACTGTTATTTTCAGGTATACTGAGTGAGGGCTGAGTGGGTGTTTTTCTGGTTTAGTAATATTAGTTATGAGTGCCCTCTGAAGCTAATGGATCATTCTGAGATAAGCCTAAAAGGACAAAAAATTATCCCTCACATTGCAGAACGCAACTAAAATTTGGAAAGTGCATTAAAATACTGTTGCTAGCTACAAAGCTGGAAGAGTAAGGGAGTGGAGGAAGGTTTTCTGGATTTCAAGGACTGCTGAAATATTTTTCACTTAACATTAATTGGATTGTATGCGAGGACAGCATAGGGAGCTGAAGTTAGAAACCAGGACACTGCCAAGGAAGTCCCATTCTCACTGCTATACAGATTTAGACATTTCATACTTTATTTTGGCCCTTCAGGCCTTTAATTTCCTGGTCTGTCTTCATTTGTAAATAATTTGCTGATAAAAATATCCAGACGTTCATTCCATAAACAGCAAAACTGGTACTTATTTTTTAGGGTAATGTATCTGAGCACCAGATAAAGTATGGGTAGGTTGGATGCTCAGACAGTGAAGACAGTGACAACAGCCTGAGGTCTGTTGCCTCAGGTTTTATCATATGGTTTGTTTTCCTTTCTGTCTGATCTCTGACACTTACACTGGAGGATAATTTTGTGAGAAATACTCTATCTGATTTAAATAGCTCACTAATTTAAGTTCACTAGAAGCTATGTTCCTGTTAATATTTGGTGAGCAATGTTACAGAAAGCAATGGCAATTAGATCCAAAATGAAATGAACAGAGTATTTTTTTCTTTTTCTTTTTTTTTTTTTTTAAAGTAACTTAGTGACAGAAATCTTAATGACAAAGAGGTTTTCTAATCATTATACAGCATCACAGAAGTTTGAGATCTGGGCTTCTATGTAGTTTGCAGTGGTTTGTAAGATAAAATGATTTGCACAGGTGTAGGGCTGGCAAAATTGACTGATGAAGCACAAAGGTGCAGCAGACTGCTGATAAATTACTACTGGAGAGAAAGCCAAGATGACTTTTAAACCAGAAATACTCTACTGCTCTGATGAACCAAATGGCCCAATATGGCCTTTAAATATGCAGTTCACTCCTTAGCATTTGGGTAGAATCAGCCCTTTCGTATCCTTAATATTACTACTTCCATCAGGAAGAATTCTTAGTTTATTTTACTGGAACTAAATTAGTCCCTTTGCAAGAAGCAGGAACTACCTTGCAGGCAACCTAAAAAATGTACAATTTCATAGCATTCATTTACCTCACACTCAGGAAAGGCAGTGCTGTTGTCAACTTTTTTTTTTTCCTCTGTTTTGAAAGAGGAATGTCAAAATGCCTTTTCTGCCACATTTAAGACCGTCCGACCTGTGGTCTGATATATGCTGGGACAGATTATGGGGCAAAAATTGTATTCAGAAATGTTTGCATTTTCTGTCTGTATGTTCTCCTAACATCAGTGAGCTTTCAAGTAACAGAATACTGTGTGTGAGTCTGAAGCAGGAAATCTTCAGCTCTCCAGTTTGGTCCCACAGATGAGGAGAGGGTTCTTTGTGTCTGGAGAGAGGCTTGGTTAGAGCATTTCGCATTGAATGCGAGTCTGGTTTTGGAATCCTTGGTTTTGTAGCTACCCTACAAAACTAACACCAAGACCAGGAAGGGGGAAAAAAAGTTACCACCCACCAAGCCCACAACCAAAAATTTTCTGTTTAGTCTGGTGTACTTTCAGGTTTACTTCAAAATTTCAGATTGTTTCAGAATAAATGGAAAGTGTATGTGGCAGAATGTTGTGGTCCACCCTGCTGACATCTACTATTTGGAGGCAGGTCTGGGATCTTGCAAGTCTATACTTTTGAAAGCTTTTAAAATTCAGGTCTTTTGGTTGCAAGATTGGTAGATATGTTTTATAGTAACTGAAATGTATACAGCTTTCTGAAAAACTTGCATTTTCAAATGTATGATTGTGAAAATCAGATAGATAGTGTGCTGTGCTTGTGAATGCTGTGTTTTCCCAGTCGGGAGTTATGTTTGCATAAGTGCATGTGGAAATTATGGGTAATCTGAGAATGTGTCTGCAAAAATGACACCCTGACAATTTCACCAGTTACCTACCTGCTGGAACTGATTTTGTTACGGAATTTCAGCTGAGAAGTATATTATTTCTGTAGTTTGTACTAATCTTGTTAATGTCTGAACCGGATCTTAGACTTTCAGAGAGAACCTGAGTTTGAGCTAAGTCTCTATAGTAAAAATTCGGCCTGAAGGAGTTTTTTGTGGCCAAATTACAAACTGATGGAAAATAAATTTCGTATTGAAAATATGAATATGGCCTTCAGTGCCACAGTACTTTGCTTTTCCCTTTAATAATGAAGTGACCTATATGTGCAAAGTTACTTAAAGTATTTCTTGAGGCAAGTTTTTTCTGCTCTGGATATGATGGGATTTATTATTTTATATAACTCACTTGGCTAACTTTTTGATTAAAGACTTCTGTAACAGTAGCAGATGCTCAGGAAGAGAGTTAATAAAACCAAGTTCTAAAATTCCATGAAGTTTAGGCATAGGCACACTTGTAATCAGTGCAGGTATGTACCCGTATAAGCTTACGTCATCCTTTGTTTGTGCATTTGCCTCTAAAGGGAGTAACACTGTGGTTTCTGTAAGAAAAAAATAATCTCCAAATCTATGAAAAATGTAAAGTTTTTGTTGAGACTTGCAGTGAAGGTGCTAATCGCTTTGTGATGAGATACATCCTATGGGAGCAGCTCAGGCCAGAACAGCTGTTTTCTCACAGGCTATTGTATGAAAACAAAAGTTAAATTACTCACTGTCTTTCTCAAGCTAATATGGACTGCAGGAAATATAAAAATCTCCATATTCCCATATGCACACAGTTATGTGTTACGTAGCACCTTTTGTATGCAGCTTATTGAAATGAATGAGAATTTTAAATGAATCAACCTGTTATTATGTTTAAAATAAATATATGTTTAACTGTTTCCTTTAAGACAAATGTGAAAGAACAGGATGCATGCTGTAAATAGAGGGTGATAACGTATAATGAGTCCTTGCAGCTAGAGGTTTTGGCCTGTTTAGTCAGCTAGTTCATCCAGAAAATGATAAATCATGTCAAGATGGAGAAGTCATTTCATTGCTTAAAAATGAAAAGAAAATCTGGTTTTAAAATGTCAAGTTTAGGATTTATGAGCAGGATTCCCATAATCAGTCATTCAGAATGAATTGTATTACTTAGGATCTATTTGCAGGCAGACAAGCTGAAAATATTTTTGTGTACAATGCCAAGTAGGTTTACACTCCCTCTCGCATCTAAATTGCTTTTGCACCCGACGCAGCTAGAAACACGCACACACAGACTGTTAGTGCTGCGTTTCCTTATGAATTAGTTATAAACGATGACAACAGTGGAAAACACCAGAAGGGGAGAGAGTTTGTAGTTTTCTCTGTGGTATCAACAGTGGTTGCAGCCTACTGAGGAAAACAGGAACAATAAAACCCATTATAGAATTGCCCTAGATGACATCTATTAGTGATAATACTTAGAGGGCAACCAGCTGTTGGGAATAGGCCCCAACAAATTGGCTGATGTTTAGTCTTGTCCTTCAGTTATTTAGGAGTACGGGAATTTTGACACTGACTTTGGTGAGAGGGCAGGAAGGGAAGGAGCTGGACCAAACGTAACCGGGTGGATGTATTTGTTCAGATATGCTACAGTAACTTTTGATGTTTGAGGAAGAGACTTTCCTTAATTTTGTCTTTTGCACGTAGCAGTCAGTTGTGGCCCACAATGGAGATTCCTGTTTATTACTGTGGTATGGATGTAACAATTAAAATGCAAGCAATGAAGTAAATATGTAAATAACAACTATAATAGCCACAAGCTGTAAATAACATACTTGATCCTCTATTGCATCATAGAATCTCAAACTGCTAGATTATCTATAACTTTATCATCTTTCAAAGCATAGGAATCCTTTCAAAGGATAGGAATGACTATGAGCCAAATCAGTATGTGAAATGGTAAGACAGCTCCACCTATCTGTGTCAAAAATCTGTTTCAAAAACTTTTTTCCAACTTGCATATCTTATCATAACTGATAATGCAGGGATTTAAGGATGAACATCATCCTATGCATAACCTCTGTGTAAAATGATTCTTGTAATGGCACAGGGCTGGAAGTGGTCTGAAGCAGGAGGGTTATGATGGGGTTATGGTTTCAGAGGAGCATGTGTGGGGATACTTACACAAATTGCTGGCTTGCATAAGTGGACGCTAAATACAAGTTTTAGATTATGTGAAAGATCAGGAAAGGGGAGCCTGTGAATTGGATCTTGATGTAAGACAGGATATAAAAGATAAAGCAAGGACAAGGACAGAGACTAGATTTAGGAACACTATATTCATGTTTGGTTTTTAAATTTAAGGGCTATTCTGTTCAAATGACTTTACCCTCTTCATGCGAAGGAAGTCTATAATGGTCTGATGATGTGGCCTGTGATCTCATGTTAAAGCTATGGTTCTTCTGTTAACGTTTGTTTGATCACCCTCATTCCTGAGGCTGTATTTGATCCCTCCTCTCTCTTAGTGAGTGATAATTTTACCTTCTGAAGTACTTCTATCTTCTCCTAAGTTCAAGGAGACTAAGAACTTAATCACTGTTGGACTGTCTCTTAAGTCTCTCTCGAAAAAAAAAAGGTTTTGACTTCATACTGCTTACTTCTGTGGGACAGATGCACTGGACTAAAGAACAAAACAGAATAGCCAAAATTATCGTTCTTCGACCACTACTGTCCTGTAGGATGTTGCAAACATTTCAATAACAGAAAACACCAATCTTGCTACAGGTTGAAAAATACTGTAAAACCAAAACCAAATAAAACTCAGCACATAAAGTAAAAGTAGGAGGTGGAATCTTGGAGTATCATGCCAGACATCAAAGTGCTATTGCTGCCTCCTCTTCATGGGGAGAGAATTGGGAAGAAGAGACATCTGTCTGTGACTAAATGAATGAACTGATGTCTTAGCAGCTGAGGGATACACCTGTTCTAAGCTACAGCGATGAATAGGTCAGTGAAATAATGCTTGCCCTGAAGTGAAAAAATTCCAGAGTAAAATCCACTACTTTTTTTTTTTGTTCCTGAAATGGGACCCTGCACAGAAGAAAGGTAAGTTATATGGCAGTAGGAAATCTATTAATTTCCCTCCATATCACTTCGTGCTGCTCTGTATCACTCTGCACATACTCTATTTCTACACCTGCAGTCTGTGAGAGTGGACTGTAGGTCAAATTAATTGTTTTGGCACACTCAGTTGCTTCCTTTCTTCCTACTGCTTCTCTGCCAGCAGCAAGCCTAGCTTGCTCTCCTTACAATAAAAGAGTGATGTCTGCTTTCCAAAAAGTCAGATACTCCTAAACTTTTGGTGCAGACACGTATCTCATGGTCAAAAATTAGTATATTCTTACATTCAAAAGTATACTAATAATTAGGTGAACTGAAATTTTAATTCATATCAACTGTGGGTTTGAATATATGCAGAAGTCATTGTTTACTTACTTCAGAGCTGCTTTACACTTCTATTATGATCGTAGCTTTTAAAGTTCAAGCTCTTTTAGCCAGGTGCTGCAACTTTCACATTCATTTTCTACTATTATCCCTTTAAAATTTGTCAGTGTGTGTTTGTATCGATCTTGTTGCACTGGGTTGGTAAAAACCCTGCATACTTTCACAGGGAAGTAGGGCTGTTATTACATTCCAGAGTGTACCATCGAATTTGGGTTGTGATTGAAGCCAACAGCCTATAACCACAGTCTTGTTGGTTACTTTCTTTGTGAAGAGCAACAAGCAACAATCTCCGCATGAATGATACTATCTAAGGTAAATAGTATGTAGAGCTCTAGGGCTTCCTGTGTCTGTTGCCGGGACACTGATGGTAGAAAACACAGCTGCCAAGTCAGATCCACTTTATTTAGGAGTCTGGAAGTATGAGATCCTGACAACAGCATGATGTAGAAGCTCAGTTTGGGTTCATTTGTACTAAGGGGCAAAAGGGAGAGTAGCAGCACCTTGATATAGAGCCTTCAGCTGTCTGTAGGAGAGAGGCAGCAATCAAGAATGGGATGGGGAGGGGGAAGAAATTGCTGGATTTTGAAAGCCTTTTAACCTCTGACTCCAGAGAATAATGTGTGTCAAGTCTAATGAAACAAGGAGACGGATCTGGAAGAGCCTAATGGTGACACTTTTATAAGACAGCAGACAAAGAAGCTGTCTTTGCTGAATGGAAGCTGACAGTAACTTCTCTTTTCACAAAAAAGGCAACTTGCTGCAGAAGAAAATAAAAATGGTAACGTGTAGATATATATACATCAAATCCCCCTGACTCCTACAGCAGAACACTGAAAAATGCTAATGTTGGTGGCTTTCCATCATTAATAAGTCTATCCACACCCATTGTGTTTCTTTTTAATTTTTTTTTTTCCCAGCTTAGTGATCCCTCCTACAGAAGTACTTCCCTATCATAAGCCAGCAGAGCTTCTCCTCAAAGGGGAGAAGCTAATGTTCCAGAATATATTGATTAGTTTAAGCCAACTATACCTTTTCTTAAACAGAGGTATGAGTAGATAATGAGTAAATGACTGACATTTTACCTATCCTTCAGGAGTTGAGCTTGATTTCCTCCTTCTCTTCACAAGCAATTTTGAAACTATGAGCAATAACATAACTGGTTTTGCTGCTCAGTTGGTGTTATATAGGTCGTGATTATTTTTTTCCTGGGCTGCCAAGACTTGTTGATACAGAACAAAAATTTGCCTACAATTACATCTATTAACATCAATATCCATATGGAAGTGTGAGAAACATTTCCCATATAGTTGTCTTTTCAGTACTTTCCTAATTAATATACAAACAGCGTATTAGATTCTTACAAATTTTGTCAAAATACTGACTTTTAAAAGCCTAATGCCTAATAAGTGACATTTTTTGTGGACTTGGAGAAGGGAGATTACAATCTAATGCCACAAATGCGGAGAATATTGAGTCAACAGATTCTTGCATATTTTAGTTGCACAATGGGTAAGTAATATGCTTAGAAAAAGTGCTTTCAGTTGGAAGTGTTTGAAAAAATCTCAATTATAAAAATAATCAGAAAATGCTGTTTTGTAAAGCCTGAAACATTTCAGTCAAAACATTTCCCAGGGACGTACTGTCCATGAATCCAAGGCAAGGTCTTAAGGGAACTCTGCATTTGTAGCTTATTGATTTGCCTTGAAATTCTCTGCAGATAGCAAAAACATCAATTTCTTTGAATAGGTTCAAGCTCTGAATAGCTTTATGTTTACCTCAGTTTTATTTTTATTAATAAGCTGCACAATATCAAAGAACAGTAAGAAAATTCCCTATGAACTCAAACCCCTTGAGGATCAGTTGTTTTTACCTTCTCTGCTCTAGGGACATAATACAATCCCATATAGAAATTAAGGGCAAAGCTGCCACTTAGGATCTTAGACAGTAAATCTGCATTCTCTGGGGGTTATTTCACTTAGCAAAATTATAATGTATTGCAACACAAGCGGTGTTTGATAACTAAAGAATATGCTGAACCAGTCCAAGCTTCAAGGGAGGGCTTTACACAGAATTGGAATAATGCCTCTAGCTGCTGTATCAGAACAATGCAATTGTCCTGCAGTTTGGGATGCTGGTATTCTCTGTACTTTTTGCTGCTGGATAATCTGTAGAGATACCAAAAGGTTCTTAGGTTTCTCCTCCTGAAAGTGCGTGAACCAAGTGGAGAAGCGGCTTCTACTAAGATCTATAAGGAATTAATATTAATTTGGATACTGTGGCTGCCTCATCTCATTGATTACAGTTTCTTAGTTGTATTGAGGTAGCCTAACCAAAGCCAAACAAGAGGCAGCAAGAGTTATTGATAAAGCAGTGCTATCAAATTATGAGGACTGAGCTGAGGTGTCCACAGTCTCACAAACAGAAATTGGAAGGGGACCACAAGGCAATAAAATGTCTCACACACAAGTCTTGTGGTAGTAACCTTGATTATTTTTTGCCCTTGTAAGAGCGAGCTGCAATATTAGTGGGATTCATCAGATGCTGCTGTCAATTTACAGATATCTTTTCCCAAATGCATATTTTAGGTCTTGGGGTAAATATTTTATTACATTTTTATTATTGGTAGTGTAATTGCTATAAAGTATGCTTTGTTTTGGAATAATAGAATAATTTGTTTTGGAAGGTACCTCCAAAGGTCTTCTAGTCCACCCAGCTGCTCAAACAGTTGTGCAGGTACTTGTCCTGAAGCCTCCAAGGATGGAGATCCCACAGCCTGCTCCAGTATTTGACCACTCTTATGGTTAACATAAACAAAAGTTTCCTTAGATCTAATTTGAATTTTCTAGTTGAAATTTCCAACTTATGTCCATTGCCTCTTGTCCTGCTGCTGTGCACCTCTGAGAAGAGTGGTTCTCTTTTCTCTGTACAATGCCATATAAGCAATCACTTTGAGCCAGGCCTTTATAAACACAAGCACTCTGAGTTGGTAAGAGAGGTAGCTCCGTCTGCCACAATTAACAGTTGCTCCTTGGTCAGTAAAAAATCAGATGCTAGTGCTGTTGTTTTCACCTAGGTTTTTATTTCCTGAGTTTTATCCTGCCTCCAGCTGATTTTCTTGATTCTCAGTTTCTCTTTTGACTCCTGGAGCCGAACTGATGCCCTAGTACATATGATGGCTCCAGATCTTGGGTGTTACTGCTCTGGCCCCTTGCATGTGAGGCGAGCAAATACAATATTAAAAAAAAAAAGAAAAAAGCAAATGCAGAGTTAAGTGTAGTGCTTACAGTAAACAAAAGACAGACAAACCAATAAGTACCTCCATCAATGTCTGAAGAACCAAAACACTCTGATTTCATCTTAGATGTAATTGACTTTTTGATTAATCTTGCTTCTATAACAAGGAGTTTTCCAACTAAATACATGGTATTCTACTGTCTTTAAAAAACATCCAAGAAAAAAATTCTGGAGAGAAATTAAATAGTGACCACACAATTTTGAGAATTATATTTTACATAGAAAACACAATGTTTATTTTTTTTTGTAAAGGACTGGAAAGAAGTGTTAATAGAATTGTGAGGAGCTCAATTCAGTGTACACCTGTAATGAACTCTCAGTAGACCTTTCTCTATCTCCAAGTGCCTAATAAGATGTGCTTAAAATCACAGCCTTTAACTGTTAAGGCAATAGCCTTTAACTATAAGCACCAGTGAGAAGAAAGGTATCACATACCCTCTAAGTCAGTGGATAGTTTGAAATCCTATATCTTTTCATTCTCCTGAAGATAGGCTTTAACTTTTTATTGTTTTGTGTTACATCTCAGTTTTCTATAAGCAGAGTAGCATTGCAGATGGCAAAATTAACTGATGACAGGATGGTAGAGGTGAAAGACTTCAGTACTTAATGACAGAGGCACTGTTTTAGTTTCTTACAATGGTACAGTTCTGAGAGGGCTAGGTCTGTTGTGAAGTACTCAGGATTTGCAGAGCTATAAAATAATACCTTAAGCATATGGAATAACGTGAGATTTTAAATAAAATCTGTCTTAATACGTTTTCTACGGGCTATTTGTGCATTGCCATAATGATTTGATTTCTTGTGGACTAGAATTAGATCATGTTAAGACGCAAACTAACCAAGAAAGTTGGCAATGGAAATAAAGGAGTGCTGCGTATTGACGTTTCATGCTGTGGTATCTCTCTCAGTTTTTTCAAAGATCAGATCTGCTATGGTTTTGGCTGGGTAGAGTTCCAATGACTGCACTGTTTGAAAGAGGAGGAGGCTGGCTTCTGGACTGAGGGCCTAAGTATGTAGCTTGTTAGTAAGAATTCCCTCTCTGAATTTCCCCAGTTAAATTGCTGTTTTCCTTCCATGTAATTGTTTACTGCCATTTGGATCACTGATGCCACTTTATGTTTAAAAAAACACTTTTTCATGATCAATAGTTGTCCTGATTCTGGGTAGGATCCAGCTAACATTCACCTGAGCTGTGAGAGGGGCTGGTGGCCCCTGTTGCTGGGGGATGCAGCTGGGATAGTTTACTAATTAGCCAACAGCTGCGGTAAGTTTACCCAAATTAGCCAAAGGGCTGTTCCATCGCATGTGACGTCATGCTCAGTATATAAGTGAGGAGGGTGCTGGGGGGAGGCTTTCCTGCTCCTACTTGGGAGAAACTGGACATCAGGATTTTGCGGTGAGCTATTGTACTATTGTTTTTCATCTCTGTTTTGTTTTCTTTTGTTGTTTCTCTTAAATTTGTTTTTTGTTTTATCTCAACCCATGAGTTTTGCTGCCTTTTGTTTACCGATTTTCCTCTCTGTCCCGCTGGAGGGTGAGGGGAGTGAGTGAGAGACTGTTAGTTTGGTCTTGAGTGGGGCTAAACTACAACAGTTTAAATGAAAGACGATCGTTATTACTTGTTTATGTTTCTTCATTGCCATATTGCTAGTTATGCAGGGCAAGTTTGGCATGCTGTTTACAATTTACTGTTGATTATTGTTTCACTAACACTAGTGAAAGCTGCTATTTAAGAAAATTAAAAATGTTTTGGAGTTTGAAAAAAATCTTATAATCTCTGAATACTTTGTGAAGATAACTTCTCCCACTCTGAAACAAGTTGTCTCAACACAGTTCTTAATTCTGTCTTAAGAGACCCCAATATTCACTTCCAGTTGACCTCTGTTGTACATTTTGTGTATTTGATACCACATGAAAGTCTCTTTTCAGCACTCCCTCTCATTATTTGGAAACTAACTTGTAGCAAAACTGAGCTGAGAAAATAATGACAAACTTAAGAAATTGAAAAGAATGAGGTTGACCATAGCAATATTGTTGTTTTGGGCTATGCAGATTCTTCTCCTTCGATCAGGCACTGTTCCAGTAATGAGTTCCACATCCTATCTCAAAGGATCTCATTCTACTATGAATTAGAAGATCCATTTTGTCACTCCAGTCTTATTGCTGTTTGCTTATCCATTGCTTCTTTGTTTGTCCTTTAAAAGAATATTTCATAGAAATGAATAGTTTTGTTTCATAGTTGGAAAATACCTCATGCTTTTTTATTGATACTGGAGCTCAATAAAAATACCTTCCTACCCATTCACACTGTGCTTTAGGAATTAAACATCAGGATCCAAACTGGAAAGTACGTGGTGGGAAGCAGCATACAGACTTCTTTTGCTGGGTCGTTATTACCTGGACCTTCACATTTGACCTCTGTGCAAGGTGGGTGTTAGGAAGATGGACCTTTGACTGACTCAGTTCAACCACCTTTGTGTTTCTGTATTTTTATGACCCAGGCAGTGTTCAAGAAATAATAACATATTTCTAATGATGAACTATCAGTTAATTGATTGCAAATGTCAGAAGTGCATTCAGCATTGAAACGTGTTTAATCACTGCAAGTGCTTGACTTTTGTAATATTAATTAGGTACCTCAAATGCTTCTTTTCCACTGCTGCTTCTGGTGCCTACAGTGGGCCAAACTACTTGCACTTCATCAGCAGTGTCTGAAAAAAGGTTTTATCAGTTTGTAATTTGGGCAGTAAACTAAGAATGTGTGAGAGTGTGACAGATGAACAGGTGATGTAATTGTGTCAGTCTGCTTTCATTAAGAAAACAGGGCTGAGAAGTTCTGGTCGAGACTTGCTTGTAGCTGATGTGCTGCCTGGATCTGCTCTGCCACAGTCTGCTGTGGTTTTACAGACTACACAGCTTTCAGCACTCCGGCTCTGAGGCAGCCTCTCAGGAATCCCTTTGTGGAGAACAAGGAAAAGTTTTGAATTTTTATTTTAAATGGGAGCAATACAATTTCCAAAATTCTCTTTGAAACCTGTCTGCTTTTCTATATGTTTCCTGGAGTTTTGCTTTCTGTAAATATTTGTGCATTGTTCATGGAAAGCAGAGAGGTGTGAGGTACAAAGGTAAGACTGCCACAGTTTGTAATTTTGAGAAAACAGTAATTTAAAAAGATTATGATTGTGTTGGGTTCAAGTTTCCCTAAGGTATTCTGAATAGTATGTCTGAAATCTCAAAAGAACAACAAAAAAATAAAAATTTGAGGGAGGCATGAACTTATAGTAAAATTTTTTTTTCAAAGAAAGTAATAGTATGAAAATCACCTCTATTTAAGAGGATATTATATATCTAACTGATTTTTTTTTTTTATTTTGAAAATCATAAATTTGTTTAACAGGGGTTTTTTTTCTAGATTTTTGTTGTTACCTCACTTTTCTGGACTGCATGCATTCAATCTCATCAAACTCAAGCAGCACTCTTTTTCATAAGCTGTCTTGGAATGGCATTTGGGAGCCTTCATTTGTTAAATGCAGGATGAGATACCTCCTTTACAGCACATCTCTGCTAGGCCTTCTCACTGTTGATATACCTATCTCTCCTTTTGTGGTGTGATTAAGAAAAATGGCAGTAAAATGCTCCATCTTTACTCCTTGCCCTCTAACCCAAATTACCATCCGATTTCATGTTTGTATCTCTGAGAGTTGGTAGCATCTAAAAGAAGATGAGAACTATCATTCACACTTAGCCTGCTAACTGAAGAGAGGGTTGTGATATAAAAAAAGAAAATAATTATTGTACGCATAGACAAGGCTATCTAACCAGAAAGTACTTCATATAGGTCATCTTTACTCACCTTACCTCACTCTGCAGTAGTTATCCTAAAACAAAAATAATAATTCTAGCTCTGATGTCTATGAATCACATCTAACATAATTTGTGATACATATAGAGCCACTCTGCCATTTTTTTTTTCTGTTGAAAGCACTATATATCAGCATTTTAATTTAAGGTACCTTGCAAAAAGAGAGCAAAAAATCTTCTGAACAACTAAAAAGGTTTTCATCTCCCCATAGCTTTATTTTTATTAGTTTTTTATATCTTCTCTTTATGTTTCCGTATATCAGTAGTGGTATTGAATAATAAAGATAAATAATGTAGACTCAGCCAGCACTCTACATCAGGAATGTAGACACTAAATTCCTGAACAGGGTTCTCTCTGTGTGTGTGCGTGCATGCAGGAGGCCAAGGTGCTTTTTCCTAATTATTTACTGACTTATTCTTCTTCCCCCTGGCTACAAAAGTTAAGTCAACTGTTTCTGATTCTTGGTAGCTGGTTTTAGTCGGCTCTGCTCTCTGGCAGAAAAAAAGAAAAGGTAGATTAAAATTGTACGATAGTGGATTTTCTATGTTAGCTTATATTTGTCTACAGAATAGCTCTAGTCTGGTAATAATTCATAGGTATCTTCTTAATAGAAGCAGAGATAATTTAAAGGTGGTCCATTTACAGAACTGAAATTGCCCTATTAATTTCATAAAACACTTTTTGTTTTATTTTCTACTACATCTTTCTCCCTTTTAGAAAAGTCTTTGTAGATGGTAGGTACCTGTGAATCACCAATGGATAACTCCCCACCAATGGATTTAGTTTTGAGAAAATTGTAATTTCTGCTCGTGAGGGAAAGCAAGAAACTTTCAAGTCTTACCCCCAGTGCTAGTATTGACATCTATTATGCTTTTAGACAAAGAAAACCTCTCTGCTTTTGCAAGGTACGCAATGATTCTTTCACGGACCAGATCGTGAAATTTGGCTTAGCTGAGCAGATAGTGCTAATTATTGCAGGTAACCATTGCAGATAAGAGCAGAATTTAGCCTAGTGTTTGCAGAGCACTTAAATGCATGCAGTGAGCTGCATGTGTGTTACTGCGATTAAGTCTGAGTTATAGAGGCTGTGCCTGCCCGCTACAATTGCTTCGGCTAGTGAGGTTTGCATAATGCTTTCCATTAAGCTGGAACTGGGGAAGTATTTGAAAAATAAAGTTGTACAAGTGTGGGTAGCATTTTTATTTCCATATTAAATTTCTGATTGTATTGATTAGGCTCTGATTCAATAACACAGTTCCTCAGGGCATGATGACATTTCATTGCGTCTTAACCCCCCACAGTTAGCATTAGATTCCTTAGACTGTAGAGGGAAAAAAAATTCAAAACTGTTGTGCCATGTAAAGGGTGTGTGAATTCAATATCAGGCTGCAATGAAATGCCAGTATACTTTGGGAGTAGCGCATCCCCAAACAGTAGGAAGACCTCCCAAAGTACAAAGAAATAATAGTGATTATAGACAATCTTGGTGCCTAGTACTCTCTAGAAAGCAACCAGGAGTTTGTCTGGCATAGAAAATGCATTTCATGAGCTACAGTTATGAAATAAAAAAGGAAATCCAAATCAATGTGACCTCATAGCCTCATAAAAAAAAATAAACTAAATGCTTATACATTTTTAGGAATATTCTCTGAAGTGAATGTGTTAATTTTTAGTCTTAATTGCAGCAGCAAACTAGACCCAGTGTCTTCAAATGCAGGCTGTAGTGATACTACAGATAAAACCTACAAAATTACAAAACAGATCTGAACATTTAGTGAAGGATCAATCATGAGAGCATTTGAGAAAGGGCAAGGAGAAGGCAGCAGAGGGCTGAGCCATTCGAAACAAGAATCATACAATCAAGAGTTCATTGTTCATTCATCTGGTGACCCCTTTGTTGAGACATTCAACATGCTCACTTTTGGTGAAGCTTGCCTTTGACGCTTACTTTAGGGCTGGGTGGTGTACATGAATCTGGCTTTAGTCTGGATCAGGACTCGTGCTTTTGAAGATATCCTAATTATCTCGGGTGCTTTTGTTTCAGAGCATGCTAGCTGCTCTGCTCTCAGATAAAACTAAATTAGAAGACGTGCTCAAAGAGCTCACATGATGTGCCCCAGCCATCAAAGAGCACTCCAGACCACAGACTCAGGTTATAAATATTCCAAAGTGAAATCGCTAAAACACGTATAATCTGGATGCTGCATTCTCAGAACCAAGAGCTTACCTCTGCAGGCCTTCTACAGTGACCTGCACTGATGTACACTAATTTATATTGAAGACCTGGCAATGAATTTTAAGTTTGTGAGTATGCCAGTGTGTGAATGTGTGACATGAGGAAAAAGGATCTTTTTTTTTTTTCCCCTCTAAATAGAGCATTTCCTCACAGAGAGTTTGTCTTTTCCAGACCTGAACAATGTATGTATACCTACAAATGAAGAGACTTTTATGAAAGTATTTGAAAAACAGAAACAACTTTTTTCTTGCTTTTTGATCAGTTAATATTTGTCTAAACTATGCAGCATGGTTTCTGTGTATTTTTTGATTATGGAAGTTTTTATATTTCTGTGGAGTTGCACTCAATTATCTCTTTCTTCCAGGAATAAATGCAAAGGGGTCATGGTACTTGAGAATTTATCTTATTTCCTGCCCTATTTAACCTGCCTAAAAATGTCACCTTTATAAAGAATTCTTAGAGCTTCTAATGTCAACTCTTATTCACCTTAGTTACAAACGAGAGCCTGGGTGTCATACCTTAATGAGGTTGGAACTGAAGTACAGGCAATTCTTAGAGTTCACACTTGCTAAAGTGCAAAAAGTTTTGAAATAATTTTTAAGCATATCCACACTTACTCAAACTTACCTTGTCTTAGTAACAAGAATGAAAAAGACTATTCAAGTTAAAGTTTTGTTACAAGATTTTCTTATAAGATGTGACAAGACAAGCTTACCACCAGAAGTCATAGAAATATTTCTACTAAATGAAGGATGTGTCATAAACAAAAAGAAAAGCTGTTGGTTTTTTTTCTAAATCTCAAAGAAAAGGCTCAAAGTCAGAATTGACTGGGATTTTTTTTTTTTTGCAAGAATTTTTGTAGGATGTGACATGCCATCCAAACTAAAGGGAACAGCATGTTTCTTGCATACTTGAGTTCATGTGGGTTATATAGCTACATATTTTTTGCCTTTGGGTGTTTTGTGAAGGGATTTGGTGATGCAATGGAAATTTTGTTTTCTGGATTAACATTGGAGATGTCAGACATGACTCTTTTGGTTTTAATGTTACTTTATTGAGGTTTTGGTTATTTTGGAATTGAAATTGAGGGTATTAAAATATCTTCTGAAAGACTCTGAAAACCCATGTTCACATAGTGAGACCATCTGCCTGGTATTTTGCACAGCCTGGGGATCCTCTGATCTAATCTTTTAAACTCCAATGTTAGCACTGTCTCCTCCAGTCCTTCCCGCAAGCTTAGCTAAGCCAAGTATAGAAATAAGAGCAGAGCTCCTAAAGCCAAATAAAAATTTACAAGAATGAATACCAGAGTTGTAACAAAGTGAGACCCTGTGATAGCTTTTAAGTAGTAAAACTTGTGACGATGAACTGATTTTTAGAGGTCTTAGTATAAAATCACTGATATTATCATAGATACTTCCAAAAAAAGGAATTATGTCTTATTTAGAACTGTGTGCAGTTATAATTAAATTTTGTTGTTCTGAATGTTCATCTTCCAAAAGGAGGCAGCATTTGCTTATTATATTTCCTCAAAGGATTTATTTTACAGTGTGCCTTTGTGGACGGTATTTTGTGGTGTAGATAGATGTGATAAAAGGTTTTCTCTCTTTGGTAAACAATAATGTTTTCCAAACTCAAAGAAAAATATGCCAATTCAATATTTCCCAAATTTCTCGCAATATGTGAGAGTAGAATAAAGTTATAAATGAGTCAATTTAAAAGCATTTTTTAATTTAAAAAAGGCAACTCTTACTTTCCTGCTTCCTCACAAATCTCTTCCAGATTAAACCTTTTTAGCAAAATGTCAATCACTTTCTCAAAATTACTGAGTGATTTCTAAGTGAACTAATGACACCAAGTGGAGTAAGAAATTAATCATAGCACGTTGCTCTAATTATGCCTTGAACTTTGTTGGCCTGTCCAATGGTACTGAGAATGTAATGTACTGTAGATGAATGTATCATACCTTCTCAATTGTCAGGCTTAGCTGTTGTTTAATTTCCCACATCCTCAAGTAATGTGAGAGGTTCTTGCAGAGCCCATTGCTGGCATGTCCTAAGTTGGTAGCCACCACACAGTGCATCTTTCCATGGTGGTAGTAGTATTTTTACAGACTGGAAGAAACTGGCACATGCAGGGTGAGCTCTCTAGAGATTTATGTTGCACTCATAATGGTCATTTCCAAGCACCAATGAAGCAAATCTGTGAGCAAATTTAAGCAAACTGCTGCAAAAATAGGTCTAAAACGCTCTGAGACTTAGCTCACCAATGTTGACTTATATACAGATAGATAGTGGCTGCTATTTTTTATGCATCCCATCAACAGTCAGTATTAACAGAACAAGAGTTTGAAGATGGAAAGCAGCCATACTCCAATAACCAGATTATGCAGCTTTTTACCACTACCAACAAAATAATCACCTGGTCATCATATCTAGTGATACATCATAGACATCAATAAATTTTCTCATTAATCAGTAAGAAAATCTTTTCTGTATTCCTTAATAATTATTTTACATTACCATAACTCCAGACTAATTTTATGAATGATTGCAGAGAGATATCAGTATTAATATTGCAAATCAGACATAAAATAATCACCGAGGTAATTGTTTGTGAACTAAAAATTTTTTATGACTATCATAACAAAACAAATCAACTTCTTATTTTTAATTTCTTGTTATCTTCAACGTTGACACTGATCTAGCAACGAAAAACTAAAAGTGTAGGGAAACAGAAGTACCTTTTAAATCTTTTATCAACCTGGCACGTCTCTGATAAATTAGATAAATCCATTGTATCTGTTCCACTCACTATTGAAAACGAGCAGGCTATCTGAAACATTCATGTAAGCTATAAAGAAAATGCTGCATGTTGATAACAGGGATCTTCTTGAGGCACAGGAAAGCTGTAGTAATGACTGGAAAAGTCAAGTGGTCACGTTTACTTTAAAGATTGCAGCAAATCATCCTAGGGAACACAAAGTACAATTCAGGTCCCTTGCGTGCATGATATACTGGTACTATAATTAGAAATACCCAACTCTAGAACTTGCTTTGTTTCGGGACATCCTAGATCATTACTGTGAGCAACAGCAGGGCTGTATTTCAGGCACTGGCTGGGCAGCTCTGGGCTATGCCTGTATTATGTGCGAAATTCTGTGGGACAGTAGTACCTGTAGACTATGTCTGGTAGACCTGTGTAGGAATATACAGTTTTGAAGGAATTGCATACTTCTAGATACATTTGGCAGGACGTGCTCCCTAAAATTGACAGGATAAAATAAATACACTTTTGTATTTGTTGTTAGATAGCTTAAATGGTCATTAAAACGACAAGTGCTGCCAGATTCCAGGCACTTTTCATATCCTAAAAGGATGGTCCAGTAAAAAGGAAACTACTAGAAAGATTTCAGACCAGAAGAATCTCCGGAGGACAGAACCTTATAGTCCAAAGAAGCAAGCAAAGAAGATAGATAGTTTAACCATCCTCTTTTGCTCCTTCTTCCTTAATAGCTTTTGGTCTGTTGCCTTCTGTAGCAAATACTGAAATCCTTCCTCTCCAGTATTTATCGCTTTTGTCACTAGAAGAAAAATCATAGAACCCAGTACTGAGAGAAACGAATAAATCCTTGAAAGGATTGGAAGTCAAGTTGCAGCTATTTTTTTCTCTATTTATTAAAGTGAGTCTGCAGCTGCTTGCTGTAATAATAAACAAATATTTGTGACTACTATGTCCATGCATTCAGTTGCTAAGACCTGAGTACTGTGGCATCCAACTTGTTAACTAATTTTGATTCTCCTTTCTTGTAAGCTATTTCATACTATTGTTTTTAGCTGCTAGTACTTTATGGATAAGTGTGCAAAAGAACAGTATAATCCAAAACCAAACTTGAAGAAAGACTTTGCATCGCTATATTAGTCTGTGTGGCCAAATGTACTGAAGACTGAAAGGAAATGATCGGTCATATGGATGTGCAGAAGAGAACAAGTAGTGAATTAATTTACTGTGCTTCTCAGCTCACATCAGCTTGCTATAGTTGAGTGAATTCCTCAACCGTTTGCATAAAAGTGCCAGAGTTTAGAAAGGTGTACAAAGGGTGAGTAATCTGCCACACATCTCTAAAAAAAGACAATATTCAGTGTCTCTCAATGAGAGTCTGAAAAACGACTTGAGAATTGCTTCCACTGTAGCGTAAGTCAGATTATCTACCTGTTATCTGAAAAATGCTGTGAGGGTACAATCTGCCAGGGACACTAAAAACATGTGCTACTTGTGTATAATTTAAGAAAGAACCTTCAATTGTACGTGACCTGGAAATCTGCACTAGTAAAAAGTTTTCATAAAGGAAACCTCAGAAGCTAAAGAGTGTTATTGTAACTGCTGCACACAAGGGAAAGAGCTCAGCAGGGTTTTTCGCCATAGTACTCCTGAACTGATTAGCTATTCAGATACTGTCCTGCTCCCAGCTTCTGCCTGCGATCATTTGTCTGCTTTCTCGCTCTGAGTATTTGCTATGTATTCTTCTTTCCCAATGCCATCCGTTCAGCAGGACTGACAAGAAAAATACTTAACCACAGTGGACATCAGTGCCCTAGGAAATATCCTTTCAATTAACCCATGTTATGTGGGTTGTGTTTATTCTAGGGATAGGTAATTTACCATTGAAGAAAGGCTTTTAAACTGTAATTCACAGTAAGAAATGAAGAGGTGTGATATTCTGCCTTCAAAGCAGTATCACATGAAAAAGGGAATATCTGTATTAAAAAAGTAGGCTGAGCTACTGGGGAAGACTACTTTTCTTTCCTTCTGTACTGGTTTGTTGATAACATTGAACAATCACACAACCAAAGAAAGGAGAGCCTACTCAGCATGTAATATGACTTTCCTCAAATACCCTATCCAGTAAGCACTAGACTTTTTTTTTTTTTTTTTTTTTTTTTTTTTTTTTTTTTTTTTTTTTTTGAGTATGTTTGGCTCTGAGGATGGAAGCACTCTGAATTACAGTGCTTACCAAGCCTCCCTGCGGCTGCAATGGCATCTGGAGCTTAGGAAATGTGGTGGAGGTCAACTGCTTACTGCCAAGAGTCTTCTGGGGGTGATGTGGGAATGACAATAAGATGAAGAAAGGAGCATTAGAAGGATGATAGGTTGGATATAAAGGGTGGCAATAAATGACGAGCAGTCCCAGGAAGAACTAGGATATCAGGGTCCTGATGAGCACTGTAACAGATTCATTCCTTGGTCTTTATAATTTCTGGGACTGTCTGTGATTTTGGAATGGGGAAGTTACAATTAGTTACGTGAATTTTGTAAACTGTTTTAATGATTGTGTAGCTCTGGGGGTCTGTAAATTCTAGTGAACCTTTCTGAGAAACATCTGAGGTATCAATTTCTTCTGCTGTAAAGAATGTGCTCAATATCCCTTAAAAGATAGTGCACATTGTTACTGCCTAAAATTCACCTTGGTAATGATAACCTTGACATTTTTTCTTTAGTTGTATAAAAAATATTTGGATAATAAACTAACTTAAATAGAGGAAACCTGCCAGAAATGCTTCCTGTCTACAATTCCTGTAATAACTATAATAAATGCTTGGTGCTAGCGCTGGATTAGAGCAGGCACACAAAGTAACCTATGTTGCACCCTCTTACAAAAATTCGGAGTAGGGCTTTATTTTATAGAAATTAAAGCAGAAAATGCTGAGCTTTCTTAAGCAAGGGTCTCCTTTCTTTATGGAGCCTTTCCCAATTTGTAGCTGTTTTGCATCCCTTTTACTGCAGGACTTTTTAAGATAATCCAGCAGTTTATTTAGTTTTTAGACTGTTTTACAAGGCATGATGAAAAATCTAGATCTTCCTTCACTCTGCCTCACACAGCTCTCATGGTCTTATCTTAGCTCTGCTGATCAGCATTTTTTGCCTACATCTTACCTTATTTCTTGAAACATTTCCCTTCTTTTCTGTATTTCTGGTGTAAAAAGAATAATAATTGAATTGAAAATTGTTCCCTGTGAGATTAGTGTAACTTCGGATTGTGATACAATATTTACAAGTTGTAGAGAATATTTGAACAGCACGGACTGTGCATTTAGAAATTAGTTTATTCTTGTCTCTTGCCACACAAAGGTTAGTCCTGCTTTCATTACTTTGTGCGTGAAAACATCCAAAGAAAGACTGTGAAGACATTTATTTTTTAAAAAATATAGACAAACTTGCAAAGCTGAAATGCTTGCTCTCAGCTTTCTTGTCAGCTTGCTATCAAGTCAGCAATAGGTAGTACATGTCTTCTATGGTAAGCTACCATAGGAAAAAAAATATATTTTTTTGGATGCCATTTGAAGTGATTTTTCATATGATTGTGTAAGTTAGTGTCTTAATATTAGTTTTTCTTTAATTGCATAATGTAACATTTCAGTATTTGGTATTTTGTGTTTTCTAATATTTCCAAAGGAATATAGCAACAATGTTCTTTCCAAAGACTCCACAGTAAGGCTGTTGATTACATATCTATAACTCCAGCCACAGCTTGGAAAGAATTGTGTGGGATTTTCTAATATGAAATACATCTTTGAAGTCTTTTCTTAACATCCTTCTCCCACGCACACGTTCTTAAACAGAAACCATTTTAAGAAAAAGAGCAGAAAGTTTCCACAGGATATAGCATCTATCGGTGGCAAAATCTGAATTTTGTGCCTGATTGACCACTTTCTTTTTTATATCTCATTTCTGGAATGAGAGGGAAAAGTGAAAATCAAGATGTAAATTCTGAATATGTTCTTTGTGTTTCCCTGTGTTCCTGTCCTCTCTCTGTACTTGTGTGGTGTTCTGAATCTATTACAACAAATAATTCTCAAACTATGCTCTGTTTCTGAAAAGGTCCATTCAGGTTTTAGTACCTTTTTTTTTTTTTCTGTGAAGGGTTATTATCAGTTTTGCTCAACCTGGCCACATTGATAGTTTGCTTTCTGAAGGATTCATTGTACACTAGAGGCATAGTTGAAAGCTGCATGTTCAGAGTAGTTGTCTGAGTATGGCAACATATTCTGCCAGGGTTTCTGGCTGGAAGTGGAGGAAGTGGATTAATTATTTAGACAATTATAGTGTGCTTGCTTTATGACTGTGAATGTGCTGCACTTGATCTTTGAATTTCCATACCTCCAATCACCACAATATCATCCAGGTACTGTAGAAAAATAAGTGCAACCTCTTCAGGATAAAAAAAGATGAGATTAGTATCTACTAATATAAAGAGAAGAAAAAATAGTTTTAAAAAAGCAATGCTTATTCTTTCCCTAAAACAGCCGTATAATGTCCAGAAGCTTAAGTTATGAGATTATGTATAAATTTAACAAGAATATATTCTCGGTTCCAGGTTCCGTAAGAGTCCACAAAAATCTGTTTGATTTACAGGACTAAAATGATTTAAATGCAATAAAAATATCACAATAAATACAATAGATATTTATTTTAAACAAATTATGGTAAGGCTACAATGGTAGGGCTTGGCACCACTATATTATCCTTACAGTCCTAGAAGTTTACTCAAAATGCAGAATTACTGGAAAGTTACTTGCTGACAGCTTTGTTGGTATCATGTCCTACACAACATGCAAAATAAATATGCTTTTATCATTTGTATATAGATTTTGTGACCCTTAAAGAAAGAAGTTGTTAACACATGAGGGGTTTTTTGTTATCAAAATACCATGACTTTGCAGAGAGGAATTTCAGAGTGAACATTTCTGCTAAATAAGTGACATTTTTCAATTTTCATTTCACTATATAGGATACACATTTCATGACCTGCTTAATTTTTAGCCTGGGAAAACCAGCATAGGTGAAAAAGAAAGACTGTGACTTCCTTTGCTTAGCAAATTTATCCTTAGCTGGTAATGCTTCTGCCGTGAATCCTGGCAGTGATTGCATAGCCATTTTAATTCACTTCAGCTCTTCTCGGACAGCAGTTCAGTGTCGTTGTGACTGAAGAAACAAGGAAAGAAAACTGATCTTGCTAAAGGTTTCTTCAAAACATGCAGGATTCTGTGCTTGTTGGCTGCAAAGCTTTTTTTGAATGCATGGATGGAACACCTTTCTACCCCAATGCATTCAGGTAGACAAATACACTGACTACAAGAAATGCTGAGAAGAGGAGAAAAAAGAAATGCATGACAGAAAAAGGAGATTGAGAGGTAGAATACTGGGGGGACGGGATGGGGGGACGACGCAAACCTGGAAGTGGAAACTTAATTAGTGTAGGAGTTTCTTCCTGTTCTGTGACCTCTGAACCTCATGGGTATTTTCTTCTTAATGGAAAAGAATATTGCGATGAGTTGTCCAGCACAGTAGGATACCACCCCAGCAGCCAGTTGTCTAAGAGCTCTCTCCGCTGAGCAAGTAGGTATCCTCTTTTCTTTTCTTTTCTTTTTTTTTCTTTCTTTCTTCAGTTTCACACATCATTTAGTGCTTACAGTGTAATGGTACAAAATTAGTTTAACACTGATAACAGTGATAAAGTACCCTGAGTTTTCAACAGAATCTGATTCAAAATTGTTATCTCTTCTGCTTAAGAAAACAAACCAAAACGAAACACTACTTTTGTGGTATATATTCTTTTGGAGAAATTAGTCAAATTCAACAAAACTTGTATTAAGCTGTAATGTACATCAATAGCTCTTTGAATCCAACAGCGGCAGGAGCTCTACTGAATTCTAAACTGGCGTTTTTCCCTAGCCGTGGGTTACTTCATGGTACTGTATTTTTAGTTGGTAGAGCTATGCATTTTACAAGAATGGAAACATAAACCTGTTTATATTTTCTTATTTGCAAGCACAATAAATTTAAAATCTCTTTTATACCTTTTGTGTACCAATACAAATCACCATGGGTCACATTCACCTGAATTTGCCCCAAAAGACACACATAAAGTTCCTCATTCTTGCTTTTAAAGAACTTTGGATATTTGAAGTACACGTATACAATAAGGATTCTCACTTCTGGAACAGGAGATCTGTTATCCTTTTGCTTAGGCAGATAAGAATAATTATACTACTTCAGTTAACAAAGGGAAAAGAGTTCTCAATTTATTTTCTGATTTGTTTTAATTATGATTTTTTTATTTGTTATGCCTTTTTTTTTTCCCACAGATGTTGACAATTTCAGATCCCAGTGATATCACTGAGCTTGCGTACTTTCTGTGACAGAATAAGCACATTCTAAATATTTTACTGGCTAGTCACACTTCTCCATAAGGAATCAGAAACCTCTTTTGTTAGGTTGGTGACCTAGGCCAGAGTGATCTCTTCCCCCTTCTTTCCCACAATTGTTCAGTGAAAGATAGGCCTTGCCTAATAGCCATTATTCATATTGCCTCAGTGAACTAATAGTACCTGTTTGTATACCTTGTACTTAAGTTATAATAAATGAAGCTTAATTCTAAGGAGTTATTGTAGGAAACAAGATCCCCTTACTTAAAAGGGCTTCATAAATATGGCTGATCTGTCTTCTAACTATGCCTCTTTGTTCATAGTGGTCCTTAGTCTCTCCTTTGCAAGGATTTGTTTTCTTGTCTTGTCATTTCCTCTCCCCACCACCCAGTACAGTTGCAAAATAGAATTTTACCATCTGGTGCAGCCCTGCAAATCTCTCTGTAGTACAGCATAAAGTGCCACTTGCAGGGACTTTATTTGAGCCAAACTTAGTGGTGTCATAAATGGTGTAAATTACATGCCAGTAAATCAGTACAAGTCAGGGCAAAGGCAATTTAGATACTAGAAAGTGTAGGTTATAATAGGAAAGAATCCAATTTAGGTATGTAATGTAATGAGATGTCATGTAACTGATCACTTTTGTATCTTATACATTCAGACTCTAAACCCACTGTTTGAAAGGCTGCATCTAGTGGCATTCAACACAACACAAGATTTTTCCCTTACAAAACCCCAAAAAGCTCCATCGTAGCAAATAAGGAAGACTTTTTTAATGATGACCACCATGACAAGTACAAAGCAAAGGAAAGTAAAGGGACCTGAATGCACGGTGTATGAGCTAGTGAAGGAGTAGAGAAGCATTGTTACATATGTTATTTTTAAAACTCAGCAGATGGTTTGACATAACTAATTTCCTGATGAATTCTGCTTTTCATTTCCATTTCAAAACTGCGTCAGGATACTGCTTTATGCTCTTAATTTCCTTAATTAAGCCCATTGTTTTTCTGTATACACTTAAACTAAAAAAAATATTTTTAAAAAGGGAGGGAGTGTTGAAGTGGGTAAATTAAGCACATAGCATGTTAGGATTCAAAGACAAAGATTTTAGATTCTGCAAAACATATTTCACCCAACTTTAGGCCTCTATTCCTTCTACAGACCCTGAGGGGAAATGCATTCCTCCTGAGGGTGATTTATCCCTCCTCAAGGCAGTTGCCCAAAGCAGGAATTTCCTGTGGCTGAACCTAGCTTTCTCCCTCCCTTCACTTGAAAAGAAGCTCCAATTGCTATGCCTGACGTTTTCATGGTGCCTTCCACGTTTCACTGGTAAAAGCCTATTCCAACCTAGTCTGTGTCATCTATGACAATCTATTTTACGGGCCATTGATTCCAGGTTTTAAGTACTGGTAGATAACCATGCAGGTGATAAGACCAGCCTGACAAGAGGAAGTGGCACTGTCATTTGCTTGGTTGTACTTAAGATGAAGCAAGAGTATTTGAGTAGGGCTAGAACTATTAAAACTCTGGATGTTGTAAATGAGAGACACTCTAACACAATAGAGACCTTGTATGCTACTCTTGATGAGGAAAAGTTATTGAAATCTCATTTTTTGAGTGGTTCATTCTTTAGGAAGGTGAATATTTCACAGAACAAGATTCCCTCCTACTTGTGCTTGCATTCGGTACTGTCTGGATAGCAGACATTGCCTCCATTTTGTTTCATCTCCCTGTTTCTCATGCTGTTTGGAAGGAAGATTTTTTGGAAAACACTGCAACTTTACCCCGATATATGTGATTTAGCACTTAGAAATAAAGATAAAAGCCTGCCCTTTTGGGCAACCAGCTGGAAACAGATTATCGTAGACTATATTTCAGGAGCTATTAGCATTTAGAAACAGGTTGGGTTTTTTTTTCCTATGCTAAATTTTTCTATCTCTTTACAAGTTTATACCACTGTGAGTAACTACAAGAAATTTACATTAAGTTTAGTCTTCAATGTTTAACAACTTTTCCAATCCCTTTAGCAAATTGTCAGGCAGACACTCTTTTTATGACAAGATGATGGAAGAGGAACATGGTTAAAGCCAAATAACAGCAGAAGTCCACCTCGGGTGTCATTGTTGTAACATCTACCCAGGTGCCTAGTCAAAAAGACCAATTCATTTTTGGTATTTAGCTCTTTTCTGTGAAAGATCTGTGTGAGCCTTCATGACAAATGAGACTGAGGTTTAACAAATGTTCACCACAAGGGAAAACATGATCTTCTGAGTCAGCAGGTGAAGGTCAAGGAGGAAATGTGCTTTATTCTGAGGGCTTTTCACGGGCTGACTCAAAAGGTGTGCATGGTCTGCAGTGGGTCAACTTTGATGTCTTCTGCTTCCTCCCCTACTCTGTCGTCTTATTGTGACTGAAGGTAATCTAATTGACTGTAACTTTATACAGAAAAATGGGGTTATTATACAGTTAAAAAAGCATTACTGCTTAGGAAGGAAAGACAAAGGAATGGTGAGAACTGATTTCTGTGGCACCAACCGATTTCTTGTAAGTCAAAATGAGGTGAAAACTGAGGAGGACAACACTGAAGAGAAGTATGGTCAAGGTGCTGCTGTAGTGATGGTAACACCAGCTTTAACCTCTTGGCCCCTTGTATTTTTACAGATCTTGTTTCTTTCTTCAGTACATATGGGCCTGTTATATCTATGAATAGCTGTATTCTTTTCTTCAGTTTGACTGTTTCTTAGATAAAAACACCTGCTGTTTTCTCCCAAAGCAAAGCTTTTCTGTAAGATGCATGACTGTCTCAAAGGTCTCTTACAAGACTGTAATATTTTCTTCCATCGTATCAATGTTTTGTATGCTTTTGGTACCTATATGACATACTTTCTATGTTTTTTTTTCTTGAACTTGGGGTGAAAAATAATCAGGAAAACTATTAGATTAGACTTCTTTTTGGTATTTTTTTTAATTTAATGTACCTTGTGAGTTTATTAATATGGGAAATACATAAATTTGATTTTCTAGTTATAAAAACAAAGAAAAGGCTGAAAATAGAAAATATGAGCAGTGCTGTTGAATGAATGAAAGTAGACAAATAGATTAAACCAATACTAAGATTACCATCTATACCAGTGAATGTTGATTTGGCTGGAAAAAAGACTATTGCTCTTAATGAAAGATATGTTTCCTGTACAATCACAGGCAAAATAGGTGGTTTTGTTTTTGACAGCAGAATTGACACTTCTCTCCCAAAATATTTAATAACAGAAACAGATTTGGACCAGGGTCCCCCCTCGCTTACCAGAGTGCCTAAACTATTAAATCTTCTAACTGCTTTGAATGTCTTTCTATTCCAAGTAAGTCTGTCAGAACTGGTGTTTCCTTGAAATACCTGAAGTTCAATAAAAAGATATATTTTAGTAATGAAAAAAAATTGTTTTTCAAAAGAGCCATATATTGATGCAACAGAAACAAGCAAGCCAAGGTTGTCAGTAATACACACACATTTATGTTCACAGTCTGCGTTTTTTCACATTTTCAAGTGCTATTTACTGGTCATTAAGAGGTTGGAGAGGGTTGAGATGAATTTTTCTCTATTCCATTTCTGTTTTTGACAGGGTTTCACTGATTTAAATAAGTGGAAGGATTAACTGAAGGCCTTAGATTGCTTCAGAAAACTTTTTTGAGTTCCTTGTGATTGATTCTTTAAATAATTTCAAATAGGTCGCTCTGTCCTTTATCTTCCTTCTGCTGAATCTGTTGAAGTATTTCAACTAACAAATAACTTATTTGGGCATTTTCTAAAGGAAGTCATAACTTCTGGCATTTTAAATGTCATTTTTAAATTTACTCGTCAATATTTCAACTGCTGATCAATAGTTGTAGGTATGACCTGAAGTGAACATGTATATAGCCAAATATAAATTGTTTGACCATCTCAAGGAGAAGTTTTATTTTTCAACTGTGTGTCAGTTCCTACGTGCCTTTCCACTGAGGATTGTTGGCAAGTGTTACTTTCTCTTTATGCAAGATTAAACACGTAAATCCTGTTGTCAGTCTTCTGCCCATACAGTAAGAATACGGGTTGCTACTGCTCTGATCTCTGTGTTCAGAGAGATTTATTCCTGAGCACTACATAAATGTTGTGAATAATCTGTGTAGTTCAGAGGGTCATGGGCCAGGGTTACAGTGCTGAACACCATCTATCTTGTCACCATTTAATTTGTCTTGATTTAAATGGTTTATTATTCATGGTTTATTAAGCGCGCTCTACATATTTAGCATTTGCTTTTTGGCTTATTATTCATTTTTAATCATTATGTTGGAAGGCACTTTAATTGGTCCACTAAAACACTGCCAGTTACAGAAATGGAGTCACTCTGCAGGACTCTCAATAAACAAGCTGATTACATTTAGCTGAGAATGAAAAAAGCTATTTTTGCTATGAAGGGCCTAAAAGCTTTGGTTTTCTGTTTGTTTTGTATTATTTGTTTGATTCTCTGAGCAAGATTACTGAAAAGAAAATGTACCTTAGGAATATGTGTGCTCTTCGTTAAACGGTATCAGTTGGTAGTGACATGGACTTTGTTAATTCTGTGAAAATGGTGAAATAGACACTCTCCGCCATCCTTCTTAGAAAGCCGCATATATTTGCTTGTGTGGGTAAGGTGTTACACTGATGCTTTAATACCTCTAAAGGACAGTATTTCTGAAGAGTGAAGTTTATGATCCTGTTCTATTAAGAAATATGGAACTCTTTAACACACTTGGAAATGAGTTTAAACAGAATCTGCTGAGGGAAATAATCTCTTGCTGTTCCTGTCACAAATTCTAACTATAAGTCCCATCGACTTTCCATTTTTTGTTAGATTAAGTTGATCTCTACATCTCCTTATGCAATACAGTATATCAGATAGTGCTGCCTTATATATCGCTAGTCTTATAAGTGAATTTCTCATTTCTAGATATTCTATCCAAAAAACCAGACACCTAAACTGACTTAGATATACGTCCCTAGCAGGTTAAATATAAGCTAGACACCAGAATTTCCAATAGATGATTCTCCCGAACATGCTGAGCACCAGGACAGAGGAAAAAGGTCAGAAAGCAAAAAAAAAAATATATATAATCACCATTTCCAGATTTATTTCTGCAATTGCAACTCAGTGAAGAGGAAATAAGAGTTTACAGAGCTCTAAATATTGGAAATGGATTTAGTCAGAATTCACATATTCTTCAGTCAGTACTTTCCCATGTGCAAATAAGAGTCAAGTTTTTTTGACATAGGGAATAGAACTACAGTGATTTAATCAACTAATTTAATATAGCTGCCACTCACAACGCCAAATATGCCTTTGGTTATTGTAATGTGAGTATTCATCCACTAAGGGCACTGAGGTTACTGGTTAATTGTGTGCGATAATCGCAGAGCTCTGAGGCAGCAGCAGCTGCTGCTTTTGATCTTTGTCAAAGTCTCCACGGATTCATGCCGAAAACAGTTTTCTTCCACAAAAAAACTAAGGATTTTTATTGCCTTAATTTATGGGCAGTGTTGAGGTATCTTGAAATCTGATTATTTTCTAGTGAGTGGGACCTCACACTTTTCATACTTCAGAGCTCTACAAAGTGGTCACTTGATGATTACTGAAACTGTTGGCTTACAATCACTATTTTAATAGGCAGCTGCTCAACCACACATACAAGTAACTTAAAAAACGTAAAGGCAACATATCTTTCACGTGTTTGTTCTTTATCATAGTTGCGTACATTATCCTCTTGGTCTCTTGCTTTCTGGATATGCAGTTTACCTCTGCTTGCAGTTTTGCAACAGTAGTTACTTTATGGTACAGATTAACTTCATTAATTAGTTTTCCTTTTCCCAGGGTCCATTAGAACATGATTATGCTGCATATTTGGTACTTCAGTGATGAATCCTTTTCCCTAGCAGGAATTGTAATAGTACCTATCACTGCATCAGAAATGGGCTGACTCTGCTGAGGTTTGTTATTGACCACCTCAGGGAAGTTGGGTGCTGAGCTTTGGCATCATGGTGAGGTGAGCTGAGACTAAACAAAAAATCTGGCTTGGCTTCTGACCAAGTGAAAACAATGTGGAAGTAATACTATTCTATTAACTGAAATTTTGAAGGATCTAAAATTAGAAAAGCTTTGGGATTGGCACTGGCAACACGTGTGCCATTGTGAAGTACTCCAGAGATGTCAGAAATGATACTTGAGGAAATAAGTATAATGTAATGTTAAAATTTTCTTCTATTTTGTTTTTTTTTTTTGGCTCCTTGGATCCCTTTGCAGTAGGAGACCTGACTGATTAAAGATGGAAGTAACACAATGTGTAGTGCAACTTGTTGTCATAATGATTTTGTTCAAGAAACTTAATAGTGTTCAGACTGTTTATTGTTAGGGTTACAGTGGGCAAGTGAAATGCACTGACCCCTGGATACCTGAGTAACAGTCCTTGCAACTGATTGTGTCACCTGCCACAGGGCTCAGTGGCACTGGCTTCACTGAGAGCATGCAGTAGAATTTCTTCAGATTTTTTGCAGTATAGGTGAGAGTAGAGTTTAGCGCCCTTGAATTCCAATTACTAGTTGACATCCCTTTCTAGAAAGTTGTCAGTAGCTTCTGTGTTGAAGGTGACTTCATTATCTACAATATAGCTTTTAAAACTGAGGACACAATGGCCATTTGATAGATCTTTGAGAAACTTTATCCTTAGTCTCTGAAGGCCTGTTTTGCAGACATCCTGTTTTTCTGCCTGTTGGAAGACCTGCTTTGTCTGCCTGAGCAGCAATCAAATTAGGAAATGGAATGCCGCCTAATGAGGGTATTTTGTGCAGGTTCCGCAAGAATCAAAATACAGCAAACCACCAGGTTATACCGCTCAATTCACAAAAGAACATATCCTCAAGTGCCGAAAGATTGCTGCTGCCTGGTTTCCCACTGAGCAGTTTACTTACAAAAATGGCACTTTTACATCACACTTTGATATGCTTCTCTTTTCATGTTTGAATATTGTTTGCTATTCCCTGTTTTCTCAGCTGTGCCTAACCTTGTCTGAAATCTTTTATGCAGTCGTTCTCGTCTTTCTCACCAAATACGCCTCCTAGGTTTTTAACTGTTAGTTCACACAAAGTTCTGGAAACTGTCTGTACTCTCACCTCAGCTGTGTGAATTTTTTGCTGTTATAAGCCAGTAACACTAACACTGCAATCTGTCTGAATTTGCAAATTTACCAGAGTCCTGTAAGACTGAGGCCACTCCACAGTCTCCCAGGAATCTCTGATAAATGAGTGACCGTGTAGCTCCTGGCAGCTTTGATGGTGCATGGCAGACAACAGCTACATTCTTTTCTAATACTGCCAGCGTTAGTAGTAAAACATTTGTTTATTTATTTATTTATAGAGCCAAAGTAAAGATGATGTTTTACAATACATAGCTATAAGCACAATTAACGTGAACAAGTTAGTTTATACTTCCCTGAATGAGACAGGAAAAGGCCATGAAGTACCTCTTATGGGCTGTGCAGAAATAGACAATTTATAGTTCACTGTGCTGGGCCTTATAAATAGTTCCAGTTATACTAGATATAAGTGAATTTGACAAGATACTCCATACAGATCCATGATATCACAAATATCTTTCCCAAAAACGAAGAAAAGTTCAGCCGAGTATATCATTGTAGCGTGCTGATGTACTGCTCTGCCATCACAAATGAAGTCTCCTTCAAAGCATTCAGTCAGCGTCCCCTCAGCAAGTTACAACTTTCAGTTTACAGCCTGCAGCACTTGAAGAAAGTGTATATTTAGACAGTGACAGAACAGCAGTTTCAGATAGGCAACTTCATCTTGGTTACTTCCCTAAGGCACCAGATTTGCCAATTTGTTAATGCTTTTGCCTGTAGCAATTTCATATTTGGCTAGTCAAGCACATTTGTTATGTATGTTCAAGCAAAGGCTATAGTAATGAAAAATACTTTATCCTGCAAGTTCTTCAATTCCAAACTTAGAGCTGGAGCTCTTGCATACCAGCAGTAATTGATATTTAGCTCTTTGTGTTTTTCATCTGAATATATAGGAGACTTGCAACAGAGGAAAGCAATGTTACTGAAGGAAGGAGAAGCAAGGGTATCTAAGGTTAAATGTGAGCAAAGTCTCAGGAAAAGACAGTATTACAGGGACAAATAAAAAGCTAAAAGAGGTAAAAGCAAAGAGGAATGTGATCTCAAGTTGGAATAAAGGTCATAGAGGACACGAGTGTCCTGTTATATTAGTAGGAATGGTGTCTATAATCATATATATAATACATTTAATATCTATACTTAATGTACACATAAATAAAAATATATTCAAATTGCAATGGCAAGACTTAAAAGTTTGAAAAATACCATTTCAGATTGATTCTGAAAGCTTAATTTGGTCCATCTTTGTACTCAGAATGAAATGAGTAGGGCAACTTTCCAATGGAGAAGCAGCAGTCTTTTGAGGCATTGTAATTAATATGAAATGGCATTTAAAAATGGACTAGCTTTTGTGTGATGATACTAAGACTATAACATGAACTAAACCCTTATTAATGTCAGAGAATAGGCAGGAAAGAAAACTACAGAGTTGTGTTTAAACTGGGGCCATTGGCCTTCCAGCAGAGTTGAACACAGCAAGGGTCAACATAATCCGTAGGTTTGGGAAATTTAAGAAATGCATTAAAATGAGTTGCTTCAGCATGGAACAATACCTAATTATTTTCAATCCTGAGTCCAAAAATAATAATCCAGTACTCAAGGCCACATTTGTAGCACTTCATGAGAGGTTGCAATGGATAAGGCTGTCCTTTGAACACCACAGAGGAACAGCTTTTTCTAGAAGGGAAAACAGGCCAATGCTCCCAGTGTGCTGTCCTCAAAGAAAGTGAGGGGCTATTGAGCTCTTTTGGGAAGAGGATTGTGAGCAAGTAGCTCTCCCTGTCCTTTTCCTAGCAATAGCCAGGCATTCGTAGCAACATGTCCTGGGTTTTGGTGGCTTTTTGGTTGTTGGTTTTTTTTTTTTCTCTTAATGTTGGAATGTTCAGAATTTTTTTTTTTTTTTTTTTTTTTTTTTTTTACATACTGATAGGATTTTTCTAAAACTAGGATTACCCAATCTGACCTGATTAACACAGACTATGAGTATTTCTTGAAATATTTTGCAGTCTGGTTGGGAACCATAGACCTAGAGATAAATTGAAACAAGTCGAACTACAGCAAATCTTTTCTGCTTAGTTTTCTGAATATATTATAGACTATAAACACTGACCAGGAATTTTTTTTTTTTTTTAAAAAAAAAAGCAGACTCAGTAGTGTATAAATAGGCCCAGGATGCAGAATAAATAATTTCGATTCCTCTAGCTCATATATTGCTTCTGTTTTTTCCTGTCTATTCTAGAACAGTCTCTCTTGAGGTTCCTCACTCTTCTGTGAGGAGTTCTAGCTGTTTCCGATATTCAGCACCAAGGTACTTTTACCTTCAAGAAGCTGGTTTCTGCAGGTGAAAGCCTACTTTGAGAGCAGCTGTTGTTATTGACTGATGTTAGTGGATTTAGACTAGTAGTACGTGCTTTAAGTGACATGATAATAGTACCTCATCTGCAGCAAAGCAGTATACCAACAGTTTGAGAATCAATGAGATCCTACCAGTAGTTTCTTGATAGACTGCTTCTTTGTTGAAGAAAAACAGCTTTTTGAAAAGCCGTTCAGTCCAGTTCTCAAGAGTGTTGTTCTTAATGTTTCAAAGGCAATGGAAGCTTTGAGACGCTGACAATAAAAACCATTGTATGCAAATACTTCAGATGTAGCAGATGTATAAAACAGGCATATGAAATACCACATAGAATGGTTAATTATTCTTTTAATATTCCATTGTGTACAGACCTCTTCACCATCACTTGTTTAACATGCTCCCCTCCTTCCTCCTTTTTCTTGAACTACCCAACATCCTAAAATAAGTCACTTGTGATTGCAGTCTCATGGAATCAGAGCAATTGCCTGGATCTGTGGTTATGGTCAAACTACATGCAAATAAAGGAAGATGAAAGGATTAGACAAGTGATTTAACAGTTCACTTTTTGTAACCCATTTTATAGCTGCTTCATGTAGCACTGGCTGCGTTGCCCCAGCTTAGAGCAACCTCTGAGGGAGGGGAAAGAGAGCCAGTGTGCTGAACTTTTATTTCTTAGCACTTAGTTGATGAAGAAATATTAATCCAAGCTAGAGGAGACTATGGTATAACTGCGTTTTGTGGGGTTTCTTGGTACCATTTCAGTAATCAGGAGAGAAAGCAGAATCCTATTTCTGATACTACCCATATGCTGACTTTGAAGGAACACCATTTGCCAATGACAACAGAGAAGCAACTGAAAAAAATCAGGTTCTTTTTTGTTTGATTTTGTTTTGTTACTTTACCCAGTTACTTTGTCAGTCAATATTAAAAAAAACATAATCCAGGGTCCCCAAAAGGCAGTGTAAAGATGTCTGGCATTTCAGCATGTATTCAAATGACACCTAAGCGCAGCTGCCTGCATCCAGTGGCCTTGATCAATTGCTGGTTTTCAGTGGTGTTTGGGAAGCGTTAGGAAAGTCATTCTTTCAGCGTGACTAATCGTATAAAAATTCTTATGTACAAATATTACAGGAAGTGGTTAAAAAATAGCAGCCCAAGTAGTACAGTCTTGGAATGGAATATGGCATGAGTGATATTTTGTACTATGAGGTAAATTTTAGAGTATATGATAAATTTCATATGGATCAATCGATTGTCAAGTCTGCAGCCTCATGATTTTTTGGTGTGACAAACCGTTTGGTTTGTGGTGGAAGACCCACATCAAATGTAATTATCACTTAATCAATCTTTAGTGATATAAAGTGTGTAATGAGCTACTGGATCAATTAGGAAGTTAGATCACTTCATCAACATAGCAGTACAAGATTATTTTTAAAACTGCTTTCCTTTCTTTTCTATAATGTGCTTTATATGTCTGAGGCAAAACAGAGGTCAGGCCTAAATTATACGTGAAACTATTTTATTATCAAAACAGCAGTCCTAAAATTGAAATGAGGTTATTACTGAGTCAGTCAAATAAAACATAATACGAACAAATGTTGGTGCATAGTACCATTCTTTATGCAGTATTTACATCAAGCATTTGTTCTAATTCATAAATACTTTGAGCAATTGCCTGGTACCCAAATTCAACTTTCTTACCCAGAGTTTCACTTCTTAATTTGGATAAATGCAGCTTATCAAAGAGTGCTGGAGCAGTCCATTACTGTGAAAAGAGAACATCAGTTGTTGATGAATTAATTAAAAGGAGATATCTACAATTGCAAAATATATTATGAAAATTTTCAAGTGAACATAATGCTGAGTGGGAAAAAGATAAATAATTTTGTAGAGGGAGATATTTTACATTAATGGGGGTTGTGTCACCTTCAAAATTGCTACAAATAAGTATTTGAGTGACTTCTGGAATTAATATTGGTGTGGTGTGGTTTTATGTGATATTTTAACTGTAGTAATTAATCTTATTTTTAAATCCTCTGACAACATTTCTGATGGCTTTTCCCTTTGAAGTAACTGCAAAGACACTTCTAATGATAAGAATTTTAAAATTAAATGCATGAGGTATGTAACTAACAGATGCACAAATAAAGCTGTGGGAAAACATAATTTTGACATAAACTAGTTGACGTAGGGGCAAAAAATTGGTCAAATGAGCAACAGCTGTTCTTTTGACTAATTGGTACTGAATGAAGTTGTCAGGAAGGAGTCTTAGTACACAATATACTATCCAGAAATTACTATTGAAAAATCTCACAAAATTAAAAAGTAGGTATTTTGAGAGATAACCATTCTTAATTATATTTTAAGATCTACATGGATTCTAGCATAAACTTCACATGTGACTTCTGTAGTCCTTTTGCCATTTGAATCTATGCAGGATGTAAAAATAAGGAAGGACTTGGGATTTTTGCATATCTAGCAATTTTATTCTTCAGGTTGTAAGGGGTTTTAGTAATCATATACAGGAAAAAAAGAAAAGGCTACATACGCTGGGTAGATTGATGGTTTGTTGTTTATCTGGTGGGTTTTTTTTTTTTTTTTTAATTTGCAATAATATCTTCCAGTCAATATGGCAAACAGAGATACTGAACCTTAAAATTGTCTGGAAAGCAGTTCTTCTGGCTGCAATTCCACTCCAAATCTTTTGGAAATAAGAATCACTTTCCTGTTCAAGCCTGATGGCTTTCTCCAATTTTATAGCTTTTGTTCAGCTTTTAACTTAGATTGTGATTTGATCCTTTTTCCTTTCCGAAAAGAGTTCCCAAATACGTGTTTCTAATGAAGCTTTTTCTCTTAACTGCTAGGTATCAACACAGCTGTTAAGTTGTGCAGCAGGGAAGTTAAATGGAGAAAACAGTGAATTTTGTCTGTCTTTCCTCATTGTCCTCCTTAGCCCGAGAGGGGTAAGAAAAGTTACCATACCCCATACTCAGGTATGCTGAGTAATAGTACAAAATAAATGACCAATCCAAGAAACTATGTTAACAACTGGAGTTTAGTAAGAGCTGTTTGCTATCAGGATGAACAAGGCAAATAGAAAATTGCTCTATAGATGAGTAGAAAATAATGCTCCCAAGAGAGCGCAAAGGTGTAGTTACTGTATCTCCTGGATGGTTAGGCCTGAAAGCGGCAGAAGAAATTATTTGTATATGTAATTGCAGCATTCAATGGTATTTGTATATACTAATACATCTGTGAAAGGTTATAAATAAGTAAAAATGAACTGGCATTAGAAATAATTTAGGTCAGATGAATCCAGCAACTCTTCTCAGATGTTAGGTGATATCAAGGAATTCCAGTCTGAGGTGTGTTTGAATAAGGTAGGAATGAGCCCTGTTGTCAGTTGGAGGTGGGAATGATATTCCTTATATTCTACAAAGAACTCCTTTTTTCTATTTCAGTTTTATATCCAAAAGCCTAACTATGAAACTTGCCAAGTAATTCTCATGACTATTTTAGTATGAAATCTTTCTGCCACTGAACTGTCGTGATGAATCGGGAAAATCGACGCATTTGTGCCACTCACAGGTGTGAATTGAGCACAGTGAATCCAGCCACATCCAGTGCAGTGGCAGCAGTGTCTGGGACATGTGTGGGGAAGCTGGAGGCTGATAGTAAGGGCTGGCAAATACTGCGGTAAGGGCTGGCTAGCCAGGCAATCCTTTTTGTCAGGGGGAACGATCGGCAAAAGCAGTAACATGTCCTGTGTGCAAGGACTAAGAAGTAGAGGTACTTTTTAGTTCCTAGCAAGCCCTGAAGCATCACAGCTCCAAGAAAATCTTACTGATTATCAAGAAAGGGAACACTAATTGCAAACATTGGTACATACACTGGGAGCCAGAATTACTGAAATGTTCAACATGAAGAAAAGGCAACCCACTGCAGTGAATGTGGCACTTACTGTGCTGTGTGACCATAACTGTGTAATGCACTCAGCTACATGGGCTTTTTGTGTGGAGAATAAGTTTAGAGGCAGTTTGGAAAGAAAAATGACATGACTGTGTTGAGAAGGAAACCAAAAGCGGTATATGTAAATAACAAATTTTCACAGACAAACAAAATTAATTAAAAATGCTCTCATGTGTCTGTAATAGAGTTACCCAGCAACATAATGCGTCAGAAAGATCAGTATGATTTCTGTATTACAGAAAGGAGCAGTTGGATTGAAGGTTTAATTAATTATATATACTGATTTAAGGTTTTAGAAATGGTTTAAAAAATACACTTACAAAAGCATAACACTATTTTCTATTTAGATAGCAGAGAAATGAAAACATGACCTGTGAATTAATTTGGAAAATTTCTGTAGGAGTAGAATCCTGGACGTATTAGTATTTCAGGATAAAGTATTTCTCTAAAGATTCAAAATGACAGTAGCTTCAGGTTTGAATCATATGTTATCCCTGTCAATATAAGTTGATTCATCTGTAGACTCGGTATTAACAGGAACATTTCAAACAAAGATAAATACTTGAAAGAAAAAGCCTGCCTCTTAAAATGAGAAATGCTATGTATTACATTTAGTTTGTCAAGGAAATGATGATAAATCATTCTTAGCTCAAAGCAGAAAAGTGTGATTAAGTGATCCAAATGATTACTGCCGATATCCATCCTAATTACTTTCCCTGTGCTTGCATAGTATCTTCTGAAAGCATAGCCTAGCTCATGGCAAAATACCAATGTGATAGTTGGCATGGTCAAGCCCCGTCCCTGGAAATGTTCAAGGCCAGGTTGGACGGGGCTCTGAGCAACCTGATCTGGTTGGAGATGCCCCTGCTCCTTGCAAGGGGGTTGGACTGGATGGGCTTTGGAGGTCCCTTCCAACCCAAACCATTCTGTGATTCTATAAGCTAGGGCAGCAAAGACATCTGGGCAAACGCCCTCGTTCTGCAGGGCTGCGTTACAAGTTTATACGTGTGTATGTGTTCTTACAGCATGTGGTAAGGAAATATATATTTCATGCTGCCCTTAGAGGAGTCAAGCTTCTTGTTCCCAGAGGGGATGATTTTAGAAGAGAGACCTATAGGTGCAGGTAGCCATCGAAAAGACTTTGCTTTCTATTCTCCTCTAACAGAAAAACAGCAGATAGGGGCAGTAAGCGGATCGGTATCTTCATGTTTAAAATTGACATTTGCCAAGCCAAAAAATAGAGGTAGAGAGATGATCTTATTGTTTTCTATAAAAACTTCAGGGGTAAACACTGTGGAGGTGGAAGAGCTATTTAAGATGATGAACGATTCTGACATGACAAAAAATGAATATACAGTGCCCCTGAATAAATTTATGGTGGAAATTGAGAAGAACTATGAATGGAATGAGGTTCTGGAGCAGCCATCCACAAGAGCAGAGGGGACATGAGCACATTTGGTGTCAGGAGGGGTTTTATTATGCTCAGAGTTATTTGATGTGGTTGTCTGCAATAACTGATTGCATGACTCTATTATGTCTGAAGTGCCTTACCCCGTCCTTTCAGAGTGTCATTCTGCCCAACGAAAGCAGCTGCCTTGGGAGATGTAAGCCAGGAGACAGTGGCAATTTTTTAGCTGGTTTGAACTTAATAATCACTACTGCGATGAGACTTTGGATTTAAACTAGTACATGATAGGTAAAGGATGACATGATTTAAGCATCAAAGCCATGTGTGCCTTTCATGGCAACTATTTGTTGACAGATGTGTTAGTATATCAGTCTTGAGAAAGAAGATGACTTTCATGCTCCTAGATAAAAATATCTCAAGGTTTTTCAGAGAAACATTGAAAACTTGTCAAGTTGGCCGTCAGCAGTATATGTAATTAAACGTTGGAGGTGTTTAGCAATTGAAAAATTCCACTGAAATCTTACAAATAAAAAGTGATATTTAAGAAGATTGAGACACATTTTACAGACTGTGTTCTAGTGCTGGTCAGGTGAGACAAGTATAGTAATCACTAGCTCCCATGAGTCTTCCATGTTTTAGGGTTTGTGAATATCTTTCTTGGTACTAAACCAGATAGCTGATTTGCTTCCCACTTCTGTAATTTTATCTGGTATTAAGACAGTTATATCCCAATTCAGAGAAAGTTGTAAGTTTGAAGATTTATTTTTCCCTGAGCATTTTCTTTCTTGTTTTTTTTCACACAATGCAATGAGAATGTTTCCAAATTTAGAAACATTTTAGTGTTTTGACCAGCTACAGCTATGTTTGTGATACAATTCAATAACTTGCTGTGACATAATAGGGGAATACCTGAAGTAGAATCATTGAATTTACTACTGTTTTCTTAAACATTTATAGTCCTCTATCCTCCATTTTATTCTGTGATATTGTATACAGTCTGTAGGTAGTACAAAACAAAGGAAAAGCATCAGTTGAGAAAATATATAGATTTCAAAAATGCAAAAGCGGTGAAAAGAAAAATGTATTTGGAAAGTCAGAGTAGTGTCATTTTCTGTGATATTTTGATGTCTTTCTATAAACTAAATATTGAAGAAAATATTGAGATCATACAGATAGTACATCCTTGTCTTTTTTAGACGCAAATCTTTCACTGAAGAGAGTCTTATAACTGTATTTCTGTAGTCCTAGTGGATTAATCCACCTCAGTACAACCATAAATGTAATTTGAACTGTGATGACATATTAATTGGTTCTGTATGTCAGACTCTAATAAACTGCTGCATTTATCTAAAATTACAGAGTTTCTCTAAACATATGAGCTTATAGTAAATAGAGTAGTTTACTTAAACAAGAATTTCAAATTACTTCGTGTCATAATCCAAGGAAGTACTCAGTTGAGGGACATTTTTTGTGGTGTTAAATGGATCCATTGATTTTCATTCAGAGCTATAACCCACTGCCAACACTTTAGTGATTGCAGCTACAATTTTGTATAATTTTTTTCTTCCTATTTTCATGGAATAATGTTTCCTAAGTACACACTTAATCGTGTGTTTGAAGTGCTGTATGTTGCTTAGATTATGTTACAGTTCTATTCAAGACTAGTTCTGAATGTTTGATTTTTCTGGAGAAAATTGTAGATGTTGATTTTAAGAGAAGGTCATCCCATCTGACATCTTTATGTTACTTCACCAGGGTAGTCAAACATTTTCATTCTTGCATTGTCACTGAAGTATTCTTGGCTATTGGTTTAATTATCTGGAACTCTATTTTTGCAAGATTTACCTATGCTTCCGGGAGGAGATATAATCAAGGGGGTTAAGAAAGGGAGATCAACTCAGAGACCGCGAAGGAGCTTATGCAGTATGATTAGTTTGCACACTGAAGGTAATGCTATGGTTGTTATTGAGCAGGATGTTGCTGCTGTTCGGGAACCGCTGTCAGCCAGCAGGCACGTACTTGGCAGGCCTTGCTGCGTGTGCTGGCCACGCGTGCACCAACGCCTGGTCAGTACTCTGCCACTGAACCTGCTGAAGGGGATAAACAGAGGCGGCTCGGAGCAGAAAAGGAGAGAAGGGACCCAGAGCACACTCTACGAACAACAGGGGACGCCCTGAAGGTGCTGTGCCTCCCTCCCTTCTCTGCTCTGACCACACTGATCATCGTCCTCCTGCTCGGCAGTGTAGTCGGGGTGGTAAGGCTCTCATAAAGGGAAAACAATACGCTGGTAACTGCTTATGCTAGGAACTGTAACTGCTTACGCTGGTAACTGCTTGTGCAAGGCTATAATAGAGCAATACCTTTTGTGCTTTTAAATATCATATGTTGGGTTAATTTTGTGCATAGGAATCCTACAAACTGGTTACATAGAAAGGTAAAATAGAAAGAAAAATAGAGAGATCACTTTAACATGTGTAAAATGTGTATTCGCATTGCCATGCATGAATTAAGGTATGATTTGGGTGATTTAATCTATAATCAATAACTTCTCCAAGCCTGATTTCAAGGCGAAAGTCCATCTTAATGGGACTTCTATTTGAGAAAAAGTCTAGCAGAAGTTATTCTTTTATATATGCTATCTTAAAAAATGTTGTAACGTACTGGCTATTACAGTAGATAACCCTCTATAAAAAAAATGCAGTATCAAAATAAACAGGTAAATTGTATGGTGTACAACTTCTAAAGGCAAGGGTATGTCACTAGTTGAGGTTGTATAATTCTAGTTTAAGGCAGAGTAAATAAAGAGGAAGCAATATGAGGATATTTGGCATGTTACCAAAACCTACAGTGTCTTGAAAGTCATGAAGTTGTCCTTTCTACTTAAGTAACTATTTGTCAAGACTTAGATAATAAATTCAGTTAATTTGTAACAGAACCATGAGCATAGGCTGTAAAATTAGTTTTGAAAGCCAGTCCTGTGGAATTTACTGCAGAAATTAATAATTTCTCCCAGGAGTGAATTTTCATTTTTCTGAATCAAGTTTTTAAAATGGGGAGGGGCATCTTACTAAAGTTACAATCATAGAATCGTAGAACACTTGGGTTGGAAGGGACCTTGTAATGTCATCTACTCCAACCCCCCTGCAAGGAGGAAGGACATCTCCAACCAGATCAGGTTGCTCAGAGCCCCGTCCAACCTGGCCTGGAACGTTTCCAGGGATGGGGCATCCACCACCTCTCTGGGCAACCTGGGCAGGTGTTCCACCACCCTCAGTGTTATTTAAAAAAAAAAAAAAAAAAAAAAGTGTGGTCTAAATCAACTCTCTTTTAGTTTAAAACAGTTACCCCTTATCCTGTCACAACAGGCCCTGGTAGAAAGTTTGTCCCAGTCTTTCTTGTAGGCCCACTTGAAGTATCGAAAGGCTGCAATAAGGTCTTTTTTTCCTTATATCCAGTCTGAAGCTACTTCCTTCTATTTTAAAACCATTACCCATTGTTCTATTGCAACTAGCTCTGCTAAAGTGTTTCTCTCCCTCTTTCTTAAGTTAACTGTTCTTGCCCTTGTTTGGCAACTGCCCACTAAGAGAACTAGCTCTTCCTAATCAGATGTTGCTAGATCTTTAGGAATAACTAAAGTGTTGCCGGAACATCTGCAAACCCTGGAAGATCTTGGGGATCCATTTTGTTGATGTGAATATCAATGTAAGAGTGGTGCAGCCTACTTACGTTAATAACCTATCAAATTACCAAATTGTAGACCAATTTAGAGGCTGCAATTTATCCTGCCTGTATAATATCAACAGACCTTTCCTCCAGCCTGTTGTGAAACTGTCATGCAAGGAGACAGGTCCTTGCTCAGGTCATGCCATGTGTGATTGAATAGCTGCACATTAAGTGGCATTTTCACTGTGAATACATAGAATTAACTCCTAGTCTAAAGAACAACAGGAATTGTATCTCCGGCTAATCAGTAGGATTTTGCTACAGGAAGCTGGGTGAGTCATCGATCTGGTCATGGATATTCAGGGTCCTGTTACTTTCATGCGATTTACCTTGTATATGCAAGTCCTGTCACCTTCTGCACTGCTGAACAGTAGCTTTCCTTCACATCTGTCTGCTTTACGTCCATCGTATCAGTGTCATCTGACAATTGATTCCATAGCAGTTGAAATATCTCTTTCAGTGGCTGCTGCTTCAGCCTTAATTGCTGCTGAATATCGCTCGGTGAGGTGCATGGTACTGAGCAGCAAGCAGAGCTGAAACTGGTTGGGTATCAACTGAATGGCATGAACTGTACAAGCTCTTCATTACATTGAACTCTGCTGTCTAAAGAGGATCACAGCGTGTCTGATCTCTGACCTTCTGGAAGACTTGTTTGGCAATAAGGCTTTTGTTTTCTTTGTAAGATCAATCTATAACATCATCTGTTAATGGATTAACCCATGTAAAAAGTTTATCTGATGTTTGTATTCCTGTTTAATGAGGACTGGTGGGCATGGATTGAATTCTAGCTGAATGCGAACTTAGCAGCTTTGTATTTTTTCACCTCCACTTCTGAAAACAATGATATTTGTGTAGTATACAGGCAACCTTAGACTTGAAATACAGGAAGATTCAGCCATTGTAACTGTGTGCCCTGCACTTCCCTGCCAAACAGTGGAATTAAAAGCTCTGGATAAGATTCTAGTTTGTCCTTTTAAAAGAATTGGAGAAAAGTAAATGCATAAGAAACGTCACGAGAGTGGGAGATATCCAAGTTAAGCAGGAGCAAATGCCAAGGACGTGGATGCTTCTGCCAGCCAAGCAATGAATAAAGTATCTGACTACTGAGTAAACGAGTGCAAGTTTGATTCCTGCCTGGCTTGAATAATTTGTACCTAGGAGTAATTTGGCACCTTAACTCAGAGCTTTTGGACAGAAAGTCTATTCAGATCTGCATCTCTGACAAAACATCTTTTTCCCATTAAACAATAAGACAACTAATGCAATTGTATTAGTTGTATCGGTTTTCAAATACCTATCCTCATTGATTTTTAACAGGAACTTTGACCTCAGGATTATGGTACTCTTGAACTAAGAGTAAAGTCTGCCTTACTTATGCAAAGTATCTTGTTACCACTGTATCTAATGAGACCGATGTTCAGCATCAGACAGGAATCCTGTTTATGTGACTGTACAGTTATGGTTGCTAACCTCTGTGTTTACATAGCAATGTAGCTTCAGCATCCAAAAGTTCCTTCACCTGAGATTTTAACAGCTCTTTCAGAATGAAAGAAAAGTTTTCTCGGGTTAACACTTATACAGAGAAATTAAGAACAGATAAAGTTTTACCAGGGTCTTGTTTCTTGTCTGTATAGGAAATGACTCATTCTTGAGAGGTGCATAAAACACGACCTCTGGGGAGAGGAACGGATAGTTATTGATCTGTTAGAGTTTAACTACTGACTGAACTGAGGTTTTAAAAAATCGGTAAGTCTGAGGGTAAAGGTTTGAATATGTATAGAATCGTAAGGAAAACTTAGGTACCCAAAACTAAGATCATTTTCCCGTAGAGGCAAAGTTCAAGGAAACAGGATTTTGAGCTGCACTCTCCTGGGCCTAGGTGTCCTAATAGTTTAATAGCTGGTGACCGAAAGACATAATAGCTATGAAATATAAGAAAATACAGAATAAATAAGCATATGTTTTTTTTTTTATTTTCTATACACTTGTCTCTAAATCTAGGGTGAAAGCATTGTCTATGTTTGAATTGTATCAGTACGTTCTGTCTTCGTTTTTGTCCTAGATTTCATCTGCTGTTTAGGCCAGTTTCTGAGACAGCATTTTACTCCAAACCATGTGTTGCAATCAAGGTAGTGGTCTATTCTCACTAAGCCTGGACACATAAACACTCCTTAGTTGTACCATTCATAAGAGTATTCTTCCACTGGAGGTGCATGAGCAGTGCAAGTGTTAGTAGCGCTGAGAGCTGATAAGTAAATTGTATCTTCTGGTGATTAATGTCAACCGGAGATTCCTTATTATGCAGTGGCGTAGAAGAAAAGTCTCTCATTTTTTCATGCCTAGACTCCCATATCCTCACAGACATGTGATATCAAACCAAGCTTTTGGGGCCCGGTTCTGATGATCTAACATTTTTCTGTCAATGCTCTTTCTTGTTGTAAGTGAAATGTATTTTGGGGCATCTTAACCGTTGGTGATTACCTAAGAGGAGATTGCAGTTGATCTCTTTCTAGATGGAGAAGAGAAGGAGGCAGAATGAGCACAGGAACTCGTCAGTGTTCGTCAGGTTCATGTTATGTTCTTAGGTCCCAAAATATTAGCTCCATTTAATTCTGGACTTTGCCTTATTTGTTTAGGTACCCTTAAATGTCTGTTGACACAAACAGGCATTATATGGCTAAACAAAGAAACATTGAGAGCTGTGCAAATAGGATTCAGTTAGAATTAAGGTTTAAGAGCATAAGTTAATAGAACTAGGAACACTTTAAAAATCCTTGCGTGTGTTCAGATAATGTGGCATTTCATTGAAGTGTCAGTAGAAAAAATAGTGCAAGACTATTCTAGTAGTAGTGTAACTGAAAGTTCATATTTTTCCTCCTGTGATGCCTGAAGTTTGACATCTAATCTGCATCTAATATTGAGATGCAAATGGAATTTAGGGTAAACTATTTCCAAAATCAGTTTCTAATTTAGATGTCTTAGATTCTGATGAACACTGGGCATCCTAACAGTGGGCATTCACCACGCAGTTAAAACTATTCAGAACTGCAGCTTTCACCTAAAAAGCTGTTTGAGGAACTACTTTAATTTAGAAGCTAAAGATAATTTATGTTCATGGTGAAATACTATACACCCATTACTTTTCAATCTGAGAGTGGTGATACTATTTTAAGTGGAAGATTTATTTGAAGTCCATTATAAAAGTTGATTTTTGACAACTGATTATAATGGGGCATGGTAATGAAAATCTATTGCACGTGTTTCTAAGTGTTGACTTTAATTACTTGTGAGGATAGTCAAGTTGCTCTCATTGGTTGATCCAAAGGACATGCATTTTCCTTACCCTGTGGCCTGTAGTTTCCTCAGGTAGCAGTTCACAGGGGGAACTGAGCTCATGCCTATGCTGATGTCAAATAAACTTTAATGCGTATGGTGGGGAAGAGCCTCTAAGGGAGTTTGTCCAACTCTCTGTTTGTACGTTGTCCAGCTAATGTTAAACAACATATGTTTTCCCAGGGCAGCTTATTTGTTTGGACAAGTACCATTCTGGCCTGCTGTAGTTTTTATTTTATTGTATAGAGTTTGTTTTCTTTCATACCAGATCTTTAACTTAACTTCAAAGTTTGTTTTGACTTAGTATAGTCTGTGGCTTTAACTCCAAGTTTCAGAGCGTAAGTCCTGTTTTTATCTCCCCAGTGCACTGAGATCTGTGTAGTTAAATGGGTTGAGGAAATTAATGTCAGTGTGAAATGCTATATTGACCTTTACACTTTTTCTTGCTGAAAAAACTGTTTTCATCCTGTTATTTGTCCACAGCACCTGCCACAGTAGATTCTCTGTGCTTGATTATTGACCTGTTGATGTTTCTGCACTGAAATAGTCATACTCACAAGCCAGCGTAAAATTAATTAGTATCTGTGAAGGAAGGAAATAGAGCTATTAAGGAAATAATATTTAAAGCTCTTAGGGAACTTGTTTTCTGTAAGTTGGAAAGGAAAAGCTTACCAGAAACCTAAGAGTAATTTCAAAGAATGAGATGTTACAAAACAATAACATCATACTGCAGTTATATTTTTATCTTTCCTTTTTCTTCTCCTACATTGTACAAATCTTATATTCTTAGCTTGTCTACTTTCATACAACTCAAAAATTCTTATTTTGGTTTATGGGTGATAAGAAATCTCAGCACGTATCCAAGGAATGACAAGAGAAACGTGCTAGGCCACATTAACATCTGTATTTCAAAAGATAATATTAACCTTTAAAAATACATACAAAACTATTTTGGTGAAGAAATCTACCTAATTTTGTGGGAGACTAAAAGATCTTTATCACTGAACTGAGAAATAAATTTGAGAACAGTAAGACCTCAGTAGGTACAAATCAGTTTAGTTTCCATTTATCAGAATGGTGATTATGTTTCTGCACTAAAGCCGATATACTTAGTATTTGTTATTAATTCTCATTTCAAGCCCACCGATAGCCACATGATAGCAGTGGGGTGAGAGAATAGGCTCTGGTGTGGGTATTTAACAGAGCCAGGTCTTAGACTTTGTGCCACACCTCTGCAGTCTACCTCTCGATTTGGGACCTCAGAGCACAAGCAAAGCAATCTTTCTAGGGAGAAGAGAGGTGAAATACCTCCTTTCCTAGAAGTATCCTGAATGACTTTGAGGAGGAATGTAGAATTTCCCCATTCTGCTTCTCTAATTCACAGGGCAGTAAAAACCATGTTACATATTGTTAATTAAGTGCTCTGGTGAGAATTGTCAAGTCCCATGACTTCTAAAAATCAAGGTACTGAAGAAATTACAATGACATTGAAAGTACAAAACAAGAAATTCTTCACGATGGGAGTGGTGAGGCACTGGAACAGGGTGCGAGAGAAACTGTGGTTGCCCATCACTGGACATGTTTAAGGTCTGGCTGGATGGAGCTTTGAGTGACCTGGTCTGGTGGAAGGTGTCCCTGCCCAGGGCAGGGGGGCTGGAACTGGATGGTCTTCAAAGGTCCCTTCCAACCCAAGCCATTTTATGAATCTGTGTATTAATGGACATCCCCATTGTTAGGATCTGCATAAGGAAGAAGAGAATGAGCTCTTAGTCCCTGCAACAGGAGCAAGGCTTGTTAGGGAAGTTCAAAATGTATGGAAATTTTGGTTTCTTCTGGCTTCATCTCCTTCCTCTGAGTGCCCCCAATGCTACAAAATTAATTTGGTTTTAATTTAAGGACATAAACTTAGGTTCAAATACATTATAATACATCATAACTCAGAATTACTTTCCTCCTCGAAGTTACGGTCATTTGCTTTCTAGAAAGGAATGGCATAATTTGAATTTCAACTTGTGTCACTCTGAACTAATGTCGCATGGTAGATTATTCCTATATGCATTTAACAAAGCTGTTACGTATCACACAACCTGGAAAAGAGGCTATAACGGGACAGTTGCAGATGGTAGCCTATTAAAACATATTCTTTAGAAAGCCTGGCTAGCCAATAAGTGAACCAAGCAGTGTGCTTTCAGAGAGGTCTTCTAGCTGAGGTTATTTACCTTCAAAAGTACAAAGAAACAAGAGAAAGTAGGTTATGTCTGCCTCTTGAAAAGAAAGCCACATGCAGGGTTTTTTTTCAACTTACATCTGTTCTGAGTAACAGGAGAGCTCAACCCAGAGCAGTGAGTGTGTATTCTGCTGTGTAACCTGGAGGCAGAAATTAGGAGGACTGTATAAAGTAGCCAGGAAGAGATATGTATGTGTATTTTATCAGGTTTTATGATAAGAAAAATGAAGGGAGGTTTGTCCATTTTTTTTTTTAAATTATTTTTTAATGAAACATTGAACAAGTAATTATTATGTGCTAGATAGGTATAATTAGTCTTCAATTACCATAAAATTGTCATCCTTTCCCTTTCCAACTCTCTGGCACTTTCAGTTCCTCCAGTTGATGTTGTGCTGACTAATCTCACATTGGCAGGAGGTGAGAAAACCGCCCTTGAAATAGGAATTATTCTGATTTGTTGAGCACCAAAGCTTGCATTTGAAATTGGACTAATGATAATGACTGGCTAGAAATTGTTTTTATTGGGTGATGAAATGACCATTTTCAGGTGCTGCATCAAATAACATGGACGGACCTGTTAGTCAAATACATTTGCCGGTAGGGAGCATGAAGTGATTTGAGTTTGAGAGAGGGCAAACATTCCTAACCTTTGGATATATATTGTATTGGACTTTTAAAATCACTGTCTCACACCCTCGCTCAGAAATAACTCATCTTTTTACTTCGGGGAAAAGGTTCAGATAAGGCTAAGAGTAAGAAAACTGAGCAGAATTTTCTGTCTCTCACTGACCATCTAAAGAAATTCCATGTGGAAATATAAAGCCAAACATTTCTGTAGCTGGGAAAAATTCCTGGTGGATTTTTTGAATGATATAGAGTAACCTAATGCGGAGCTTTCTGTAGCCCCTGAAGTTGCCTGAGGTGCATAGCACAGTTGGCCTGTTGTGTTTAATTAAGAAGAAACTCAGCTGAGAGGGCATTTTTTTCCTTGTTTTATTTTGTTTTATCCACTTTTACTGTGTTTAACTAACTTAAACAAGTAGGCGTTTGTTTGTTTGGCTGGAATAAGCTTGTGATGATTTGATTTCTAGTTATATAACAAACCTAGGAAAAGAATGAGGGGTCATGGGAAGTTTTATTCCTCAGTGAATAATTCACTAGGAAAATGTTTGATGAGAAAAGAGCTCTACAAGAGAAAATCACCTGAATTTTTACCAAATTGCTCCATGGTGTGGTGGACTGATCTGCCTCTGACCTCCTACCACAGTGCACCCTTAGGGGTGAGTTGGTTTACAGAAGTGCAGGAAATGCAGAGCTTTCTTCTGCCTGACTCCCAGAGACTGCTCCCTGATTTATCCTCCAGATAGGTTTCTATTTTATTTTTCACCAATGATAACAAGCATGATTATAACATGGATGATAAATGTTATTCACTAAAACGAAATTTTTAAATTCAGCAGGTAGTTATAACTTGTATTACAGAGTTTTTGAAAGAATTATCTGAAGCATTTTATTATTTACAAATCTACTGCTGAATAAATCTTCGAAAACCTTGGAAGGTATAACTGCCTAAAGAAAGCTAGGCAAGTGCTAATATTTTAAAAGAATATCACCCAAACACGTGTAAACAGATATCAAGGCAAATAATGGAAAAGCTTAACTCTTGTAATGAATATTACCTTTTTCCTTTTGAGTTTCCAGATATTGCCTCTCATAAATTTTTAACAGAAGATTTACCTAGATCCACTGGCACTTCTGTTAGGAAGTCCTCTTTGCAGATGTCTGTCAGTAGTACCATGTGAGTTATTTTTTGGAAATATTTTTTTTTTACCTGATTGTAGATATTTATGGAGAAGTTAGACAGTATTAGATGCTTTATCTGTGCTTTAAACACAAGGCCAGTATGATCAACATCTGAACTCAGATTTGATTTTGCTGCTGAAGAGGGCGAGACTCCTTGCCACAGAGGTGTAGAATACAGGCAAAAAGCTGTCAGAGTCTCACAGTGGGAGAGGACAGGTTCAAAGAAGAAAATACTTGTGAGCTACTGGATACCAAGAGGCTATCTGTGGGTGATGAAACCCTTAAGCCATACTTTAAGGCGGCCTGAAGAATATCCCAATTGTTACACTCTTATCTTTGTGCTGGTCACTGTTAGAGATAGTGGACAGCACACCAGCAGAGCTTTTCATCGAACCTGACTGATCTCACATAGATCACGTTGTGAGCTGCAGTACAGACAATTCATTCAGCACACCTATTGTAAATTGGGTCCCGAGTGCTTAGGATTCATGACCAAAAGCCGCTGCTGCTTTAGCTTAGGAGGAGTTCTTGGAGTATCGAGTTCTGCATCATTAGTTTGTATTGTCTTAGGAGGTTCAAAAATTGCTTTGAAAATTTGTTTTCTGGATGGTTAGCTTTTCTTATAGACCCCTATTTTGACTTCTAACCTTCGGATAAACAGTGTTGGGAGAACAGGAGAGAGCCCATTCAGAACTGTCTGTGCAAATCAGGCATATATTCAGTAACATTAAAATGAAGAAATTGTACTTTCTGTGCAGGCTTGCTGATGAAAAGCTGAATGTTTGAAAAGGTGAAATTGCCAGTGTATACTATGTCATTTCTGCTCAAAGTGTTTGTTGGGGGAGAAAAATATAATCCCAGGGTAGTCACTGATGTGTCTAAATGATTTGGGGAATGCAAGCTTTGAGGATTTTTAAAAAAAGAAAAAAAAAAAAAGACAACTTTTCCCCTTCAGCTTGTGACTCTTGTGAAATATTCTTACTGCCTTTGAGTTACAGTAGAATTAATGACTTGATCTTAGATTTACTATTTGTTTCCTACCATGAGCTACTAAAAATAAGCAATGCAAAAATCTCATAGTAACTAAGACATTTATAAATGTGAGGGCACATCCAAGAGATTTTTATTTGCAGACCAAAATCCCAGAATTTATAGTCTGTCTTAGTTACTGTTGTGAAGAAGGGGGGAAAAACCCCAGTGAACTCTATTTAAAAAGATTGATGCGTGGTTGGGAGAGATCTTGACAACTGTGATTTCTCTCTGAAGGGTTGTTTAACATAGGTATAGCAAAAGAAATGCAGGAGAAGGAAGCACATTTTCTTACGAATTTTTGAAGTACTTTGAGTCTCACAAATAATGAAAAGATTGAAACAAAAATTCTGTGTAGCTGAGAAAGCAGAACATTCATGTTTTACAAAGCTAGAATTCATGCCAGGAAACAAAAGCAAAAATATTCCCTAGGTGTTTGAGCTATAGGTAGGCTCCTTGGCTATGATAGTTGGGTCTGGGCAAACTGCTATGGGCATTTCTCTTGTGGAGTCATTGGCTGAACCAAGGCATTTCTGTTTTGAGCTTCCAAGCTGATAGGTTATGTTTCCTGTGACCTGTATGCTCCAGTAAATGTCCTGTGAAGAAAAAGGCCACCCTCAGTTGCTGAAGCTGAAATGTACCTTAGTGGACGAGACTGACAATTGGGTCGTGTGGGCTGTCTCAAATACTACTTTATACATTGGAATAATTTTTTTCCCTTAAAATCTTTGAAAGCTTGAGGTCCTCAGTAGCACAACAGAACAAGCTCATAATTAATTTTTCGATGTAAATTAATCCTCTGTGATACCTAGTAATTTCATTGATGTCTTTAAGTGTCAACAGTTTACCGTTAACTTTCAGATAGAGATGCCTAAGCCTGAATTTTGTTCCACTTCTGTTTTCTGTGTCAGGGGAAAGTAGCCAAAACCATTTATGGACATGTTTCCTTTTTTTTTTAATTTTTATTTGTTAGCATCTAGTCTGTCTTATATATATATAAATATTTGAATTCTACTTATATTTTCAAACTCTCCGTTATCCAGATGATTTTTAACTTAAGCATTTTGGGAGACTATAAGTTGTGGGTTTGGCGTTGTAAGAAAGAAAAGGGACTTAATTCAAATGATTGCAATTATAGTTCTTTTCATTTTTGTTCTCTCTCCTAGTTATGATTGCAGAACCTCCTAGCTTTTAGAATGTATTTCTCAGCAGCTTAAATCCCAGCTTTATAGTCCCAGACAGAACAGTTGTAACAGGCTGTGTTTATATTTGTTTATATATTTAATGCTCTGCTTTTTTTGCTTAAAATGCTGTAACTTAAAATAATCGCTATCTGTAGTTGTGTACTTCAGAATTGCAGTGCAGCTATCAGGTCACTTTTATGCGTTGTATGGAGGGGAAATGTGAGTCTCATCACGTTACGAACAATGGCTATGTTAAAAAACATTGTAATATGTTGAATCAGAAGTGTCAGTTAAACCACTTAGACCCACAAAGACCACTACCTCTTCTTGTGTAAAAATAATGTCTTACAGGTGGACCAGTATTGTCCAAAGTTCTGTAATGATCTTGGAGTTATTCTTGAAGATGTGTAGACCCTAGAATAATATTGATACTAATTACTTCCTGATGGGTTCCATGGCAAATGGATGACAAAACACTGTAAAACCTTGGCTTAATAGCTGGTACCGGTGTATCTCTGGGGTTTGCTATGAAGGGTGGATTGTTAGTTGATTTGTGTCACTGCAGCTTAGCCAGCTGCATCTCCAACCTATCTTCTACCTGCCAGCTAATTTATGATCCATCCAGGAAGAGAGAGATGCCGCTGACTAGATCTCTGTGTGTTAGACTGACGTTGGCCTTGCTTTCATCACTTAGCAAAGTGGGTAGCCACCATCTCAGAACATTTTCTTCCAAATTGGCATTATTTGCTTCAGCCCAGCTTTGGAGGGTGCAATTTGACAGCCACCTTTATTTTGTGTGTTTTGTTCAGCAGAGTTGGTTACAGATATTCCAAGAGACAAATGGTGGTGAAATGAAATGACGGCTCATCTAATATTCAATTACATATATGTCTTTCATTTGTTCACCTTGGCAACCTAACCAGCACAAATAGATGCTTATTGTTCCCTAAATAAATTATGCTGATTCTGAGCTGCTCTGCAATTTGGTACTTAGAAGAGTTCTGTATTTATTTGCTGGCACAGGCTGCTCTAAAGATATTCAACCTTTTGTGTTTTGGCTTCTGTTACAGTCATTACCTTGAAAAGTAATTATGCAAATATCACACTGCATTAAAATACAGGCAAGTTTTTATTTATTTATGAACATCTCAAAATTTAAATTTCAGGGCATGCAGCTGAAAAATAGCTGCGCAGGGTGAGAGATGGTGCTGCCTCCCCACCCATTGCTGCAACTGAGCAGCAAGCAGTAGATAAGCAAAATTGTTCTATTCTTTGCCTTGCCTGTGTATTGAAAGGAGGAGTGCAGTAAATTGGGCTATAGACATCCAGTCACCATGGGATTTGGCTGTGCTTACAATAGGCAGGCACTGTATGTAAAGAACTTAACATAATTTTTTTTTTCTCCCATGAAAACAGAGGCAGCCCTGGAGAAAAAAACAAAGCGAGCTAAGATAGAGATGTTAGAAAGGTAATTTGTTTGAAAAGAGACATAGGCTTCCAGCAGCCCCACAATAATTATTAAAAATCTTAAAGCTTGCAGGGTTGGACAGATTCTGATCTCTTAGTGATACTGATAAAAAGTTGCGCTGTTCAAGTGATCTGAGTTGCTGTTTACATGAAATGGGAATTGGAGCTTTGTTTGGCTGTTGCACAGAACTGTGTACTGCAAATTGCATCTCTTAAGAACTGCTGGGTACAGAAGGCTGCTATTATCCATGAATAGCCAGGAGGTGCAAAGGGATTTTGTACAGTTGATCCAAATTGCAGTCTTATCCATCTACAAAGAAATATCCTAAAAGAAATATCAGATACGTGAGCTTCTGGGGAGCTGTAGACCATCAGCAAAAACTCACGCATCCTTGAAATATGTGTAAAATGTTGCTGTCTGAGCACAGGGTGTAAAAAGCCATCAGTATTGAAGGAATAGTTGGGCTTTGCTATCTGGAGAACTCAGATTTCTGCAAAAATCTAGCAGAAGTTTTACATTGCAGGTGCTTTTCATGTGTGATGATCAGACCCCTTTTAAATGTTTCAGAATAAGCTTTTCAAAATCAAACACTGGTATAATTGTTCAACAGGTTTGAAAATGCAAACCTCTTACTTTTAATAGCCTTTACTCCTGTCTAGAGACTCAGTCAAAAGAAAAGTGTACTGGTAAGGAAAGACTGCACACAAATGCTGGCAAGAACATACATATTAACTGAAGCATCACTAATAGCTCACTGACGAGTGCAAGATAGAGAACTAGGCGCTCTCACGGTTCAGGTTTTGCGTTTGTTGCCTTTTTGTTCGGATTCTCCTTTCATCACATTAGCCATCCATAAAGTGGGTTGAATATTACTACCTTGCGGCAACTATGTGAAGCTAAACCAGAGCTTCAGAAATGAAAGGTGCGATGGAAAAATGGTATGTTAATAATAAATACACCGAAGTTTTTTATTGTTTGCCTTCAGGAAGGTAGCAGCAGGTCCAAGGCTTCATGGACAGTATTTGCAATACATGATTTTCCATATAGGGATTTGTTCTGCAGTGAAGGTAAGACACAAATGTACACATGCATAGAAAGGGTTTAGAACAGCTAGTAGTGGCTATAATCTTCCTTCCATTCCCATGTAAATGCCCTACTCTATAGTACTAGGGCAAAGGGAGTTGTAAACGTGTTCAAATACATATATGTATTTGCTAGCATATATGGAGACACGTGTCAAAGTACATATATATATGTGCGTGGAAAAATAAATGACATATTTTCATTGTAAGATGCAAAGGTCCCTCAAGTCTATTGGGTTTTATACTATATTTTTGTGTGTGGCGTAGCATTTTCCTTAGGTCTTGGTGCTACATCTGGAAAAAAAAAAATAATGAAAAGGCAGGGTATCTCTATTATTATTTGCCAGAAAGCAATAATAGTATGAAGAGCTCACTGTTAGATCTCTGTGTGCTAACTTCAGTGGAAAGTGAGATAAGAAAGCATACATATTTTCCAGTTCTTCAAGAAAAAAACCCCAAGAATCCGTGGCTTCATTCTTTGTCTATTTTGCGTATGCAGAGCACCCTGAATACTCTTCTACTTCTCCCACCCATCTTCAATTTTCCCATATTAATCTGAAGTGATTATGGGCAAATAGAAAACAAGAATGTATTAAAGTACAGAAAAGGTACGTGTATTTATTATTTTGGGGATAGGATGTAATTAGTGTCTGTTTTCAAAAGAACTTACCACTTACAGATGTATTTTCAGCGCAGTCAAACTGTCTTAACTGTGTTAAACTTTGTAAAGTCTAAGTACTTACTTTGGAGGCAAAATGGAAATTGATCTCCTTAAAAACTTACATTGAAGGCAAGCAATTGTCTGGTGACAAACATTACAATATATAGCCATTAGGTTCTGGCAGCTGGTCATTTAGGGAAAGCATTTCAGATATGACCACGGGATTTAGAAGCCCACGTCCTATTGAAAGTCATTTTGCATTTGGCTTCCAAGGTAATTTTGAAAAATCTCCCTCCAAAGGTTTAATTGCCAAGAGTGTGATGAAAAGTTAAAAAGCAACAAAACCATCATTAGAATTATCACTGTTTCTGTGGCTGACAGTCTCAAGAGACAAGTTAAGGAATCCAAAGTCTATTGGCATTTGTGGCAGGCCACAGTGAACAGCTGCGGGCTGCGGCTGTTACTGAGGAGGAGTGGAGGAGCACCTCTTCCAAGAGTGGTAGTACTGGCAGCAACTAGAGCAAGGATTGCAGGATTCCTGCGTTTTCTCTTCCTTTTTTTTTTAACTGCATCCTTGGTGCTTCTCATTCCTGCTCCGATGGCAGACACAGCCAAATCCTTTTTCTCTGAAGTAACAAATTTTTGGCTGCTCTGTTGAAAGTCTCCAGGGAGCACTGAGTTTCATCCTTAGAGGATTCCTTATCACTTGCCTTGTGGCACAGTTTTGCATGGTTTGCCAGAGTTGTTTACGTAGCAGTTTGGTTGACAAGGCAGCCTTAAATTTCTGTTGTTCATCCATGATCTTCTGTAATTTCAACACATACCCAAAAATATCCCCTATATTGTTTATTCCTTTAACGCAGGGTAGTGCAATGTAATTCCTTCAATTGACTTCTAAATTAGGATCCAGTGGCCAAAATCATGCCAAAAGATGCATGAGCATCTTTTGCCAGTTTAGATGTTCGAGAGTACCCTGCCTTCTGCCTCGTTGCGACTCTGGAAGCACATCTTCCAAGCCGTGTGTCATCTGTCAGCCCTGTGCAGATATTTTGCATACCTTCGGCACTTCCCGAGGCATTAGGAGCCTAGATTGTGTTAGCTGCATTGAGCTATTGGGCAAAGAGATCATGCAATCTGTAGCAGCTTCTACGATCATGTAACAAGGATATAGTGGAACATCCATAGTGTTTCGTGCGCTGACAAATGGCTGAAATTGAGGAAGCTGTGATTCAGCTGTAGGCCACCAGTCACGCTACTACCCTCACTCCTGAAAGCACAGAGGCTGCAGTTTTCTGGCTTGCTTATGAGGGCTGCATACAGACTTGGGAAATTTGCTTGTAAAGTTAAATAGCACCGTAGGGTTGAATAACTTTTTTGTGGGACTTGATATTTTGGGCTATCAATGGCATGGCATCAAGCTTTAGTTCAAAGAATGAACTCCTGTCCAACAAAACTTCGGGTTACTTTTCTCCTCTTCACAGCTTGGTGCTTGGGCTCCTGTGACCTGTCACAGCCATCACAGTTACATTCCCTCATAGACTTAGTAACTGTAACACAGGAAGGATGATACTATTATGACTGAATTCCCTACTTAAAATCCAATGCCATATTTTCTTTTAAACAAAGCCCACCCAAGCTTTCTGTGTATTGTAACTGGTAAAGTAAAAAGTTTGATACTAGGTAAAAGGAACAGAGGTAGTTATTTTGTAAAAGAAGATTTATAAAAGTCTGTCACATATGCTGTCTTATTTTCATTTGCTATAAAACTCTTTACTTCTGTAAATTACAGCAGATGTGAGTTTGTGTTTCTCTGGGATATTAATATGACTGTGCTGCGTGCAGAAAGAACAATTCTCAGAAGATAAATCAATATAGCATTCCAACATGTTAGATGAAAAACCAAAACTACTATACTCAGTATAGGAAATTGAGCAGTCCAGGAAAGTGTCATGTGTCATTAAAACTCGTGAATTGAGTGGGATATCTGAATGCAGTTTCAAAGTTAAGATTTTTACAATCGAAATGTGACAAGGGACAAGAGTCCTGGAAAGGGACAGCACTTTGTGCAACTGATATAGGAAAAGGCTGTGAAATGTGGTTGGAACCAGAGTCTGGCACCTACTCTTGTTGTGGAAGCCATCTGCATTGACGTGCTGAATTCTCTCCACCACAGCATTTGCAGCCTGGGTCATTTGAACAAGAGCAGTAGCACCACCAGCAATTCACACGCTCTGCCAGTGGCAGCACCGGCAAGGTTTGTCGTCTTTGTTCGGACATGGGAAACGGCTGCAGTTCTCACTGGCAAATAACAAGCACTAGCACAAGCAGCATTCTTCTTTTCTGCTGTAGCAGGTTGGGTAACAGCAGTTTGAGCAGCATGGCCAGATCAAACAGGGGTGCCCATTTTCATCCATCCCTCTGTCAGATACTTGGAAGAAACTTCTTTGATCCTTTCACCCTCTGTCCCCACTACAGCAACCGAGCTCCAAAAAGCCAGGAGCTCTGTTGGATCAAGCCCCGTGCTGTGGCAATACACTTAATTCAAATCAGCAAGTGATGTCATAGTGAGAGATTCAAACAAGTACCTGATATAGTGGTTACATCATCTACACATCATGATAAGTATCATTGTTCTTCCTGAATTTCTTGAAAGCATTTACATCACTCATTAATCACATGGGGAGTCTATATGCCTGGATTAGATACCCTAAGGCTACTGTCTCATTAGGACCACACACCTCACAGACATTTTGTCAGCTCAGCTGGCTGCTGCGAGCAAACGCCCTGGATCAGGCCCTAACCAGCGACAGTGAGAGGTTTCTCCTCAAGTCTCTGTAAAGCTTTAAGCATAACTAGCACATGTGAAAGAACCTTACACTTGAGATGCTTCTTGAAGCATATCCTTGTAACTGTCTTAATTATTTTAAGCCCTTGTCTGCCAGTATTTATGCTCTTGAGCAGAGTATGGCATTCGTTCCTCCAAGGCCTGGAGAAAAGAACTAGACTTGGATTGTAGATTCAGTGCTATTGCTCACTTGCTGTGGACCTGCCTCTTTTCCCCCTGAGTCCAAGTGTGTTTCTTGCCCTTCTTTAAGCTGGCCACTCTTATAAATGCAATATCAGACATATCATTTCAGTTATTCTTTAGTTACTCTGTATTAGGCACCTTTTTCTTTCATTTAGTTGATTTATTCAAGATTTATATAGCATTTTTTACCTATTTATAGATTAAAATTTTAAATAAAAATGAAACTCATGTAAAGAATACATGAGCTTCTCAATATTGCATGGTTACTATGGAACACTGGAACAGGTTGCCCAGAGAGGTGGTGGAAGCCTCATCCCTGGAAACATTCAAGGCCAGGCTGGATGAGGCTCTGAGCAACCTGATCTAGACGGGGATGTCCCTGCTCCTTGCAGGGGGGTTGGACTAGATGATCTTTGAAGGTCCCTTCCAACTCTAACCATTCTATGATTCTACTATAGTGCTTTTATGTAAGCAGTTGGACTCGATCTTAAAGGTTTTTTCCACCCTAAGTGATTCTATGATTCTAAAAAAAAGGAAATTACCCTCTACTAGTTATCTGCAACTGACATCTGAAACACGTTATCCTCTTACTTGAAACTGTAAAGGAGAGGCATATTTATATGGTGTATATTCAAGAAGATTGACTTTTAATGCTGGCTGCTGTACTGTAGGGGACTATATTTTTCCAAAATTTAGCAATTCAGCTTGTGTTAATGGGTTAACGCATGATTGGGAGTTGCTAAGATAGGCATTGGCCTAGTTTATTGTACCAGCTCCTTTGAGCCTATTTGCTCAAAGTCTATTCTACCTAGAGAAATTTTAATTCACCCGTCCAGAGCCCTACAGACCATCATGGCTGTGTCATAATGTGCAACGATGATGGACCCTAATAGGTTCTTTGGAATGGTTATAGCCTATTGTGTCAATTGGATTTTCATGTGTAAGTACTAGATCTGTGTGCTGAATGGCTTTCCACAGTGTAACCTGGGTCTTTAATGGATGTTATTTGTTCCATTTGTCTTTCCAGTTTAATCAATGGTAATAGTTTCTATTGTGCATATTTAATTTTGGGATATTGAAAAGCTTTTGAATTCGATCATTAGGAAAAAATGTATCTTGTAATGCTTTTCTCTTTTGCAAGACATTATTAATACATGTGGAGTTTTTTTTGAGGAAGAAAATGTGGGAGAGTAAGGAATGAAACAAAGTATGTCTTGTGTGCCGTGTGCTGATACCGGCACACTCTTTTTTTTCATTTTGACTTAATACCAAGGTTAATAGCAACATGTGCAGACATTAGCCTCAGCAACACATTTCTTTTTCTTGGATTCTGTGTGAATTGTGTTTTTCCACTGAAACAACTTTGTCTTGTGTCCCATTTAGTTCCCATAACTTATTTCCCGCTATCTTTAGCGCTCCGGTTTTTGCTTTACCCAAACTACTTTCATTGACAGCCTCGTTCCTGTGCGGCTCCCAGTATAGGTGGCCTTCTCTGTAACTCCCTGTAGGGATGCAGCCAGTTTGAATGTGGTCCTGTTTCATTAATATGTTTATTGTCTAGCAGATATTAACAGATCAGATCAGACTGGCTGCCAGAGAAACTGAATTAAATGCAATAGCTGCAACGAAACCTACAGACTTTGAATAGCTTTTGCGAACATGTTCCTTCGTGCCTCTGTTGTGGTTTGATCTAATTGTCATTTCCATTATAGTTCTCACGATAAGCCAGGCTGTGATGTGGTTGACTTCACCTACAAATAAACTTGGCAGTTGTAAGGTTGCTGAGGAAAAACCCCAAACATGTGAGAGGAAGAAAAGCACATGGCTTTGAGGACATGGGGTGAGTTGAAATTACTTCAAATGAGTTAGGTGTGCTTGTTTTACGCTGTACTTCCATTAGCTATCGAATAACTCAGTATAATATTTTCCACTTGGCAATTTATTCTGTTCTGTTCTATTTTGCAAGATAAGCTAAGATTGTTGGGTTTTAATTCTTTCGTCTCCCTTTTGTTCTACCTCCAGATACCTCACTGACATTTCTAATACTGATATTTCTAACACGAATTTGAGATTGCACAATGATTAGTAATGTGTAGAAAGAAGCTTGAAGAAAGACCGTATGCTATCAGTGGCCTAAGCCTTGACTAGTGTATGTATAACACTACATAAATAATGGATTTTAGTATTTATAAAAGTGCTTTTCCTTTATGCGTTTGCACATGCTCAAATGAGAGACACAAACTAAAAAGAATTCAAAATTTTTCTCTGTTCTGTACTCCTAACACAGTAAAGTAATACCCAACTCCATTGTTCTTTTCTGTGCCTGCTAATGGAATAAAACATTTCTTTTAGCATGTTAATTCTGTCGTTTACTAAGTAGAAAACCAGCAAAACAACTTTTGCTGCCTTCAAGTGCTCCTAGAAGTGTAAGATAAGCTTGTGAGCCAGGGAGAGAAGGAAGAGGAATCTCCCTTAGGATGGAGGAGTGACCCTTCTTATAAAACCATGTAGTCCAGCAGAATTCACTCTCTGAAGGGTACAGTAGTTCTTTCAATGAATTGCAGTGATTTAAGAGATTAACTGAGTGCAGCACATAGAAGTGTCTGGTTTAGGGGGAAGGTTTAGAATGAAATATAAGCAGCCTGACATGGTACAACTCAAACCTGATGGATTCACAATTGAGTTTCTTGTGAAAGCATTATTTCTGGCGAGCTGTGGCTTACCCACAACAACTACCAAGAGAAGGGAACAAACATTACTGTCCTTCCTTCATAAGAAAAATCTCTGTTTCTAGCTCTTTGTTCACTCCATCACCTTAAAACAGGTTAGAGGAAAATTTGCTAGTGATGGGAATGCCTAGGAGATAGTGGGATTTACAGTATTAATTTTTTTCTCATTTTCACGAGCTTTGTTGTTCCTCCTTCGTTCAACCATTTGTCTGTAGCCAAATGGCTACTCTTGACTTCTGTTTCAAGCAGCAGAAATATTTTCATGGCTTCTACTGAAAAAAAGGGCAGAGTTGATATCCAGATCTCCACAATTGCTCTCCAGCTCTTTTGAGTAGAAAGTTTGAGATGGCTTAGCTGCTATGGAGGCACGCTGGGATGGTGCTTTGCCATAAAGATTAGCAGCTGGTAAAGCAAAAGAGCAGCAAACACATGGGAAGCTTAAGGATTCTTCATTGCTCTAAAGCTGTATAAGTAGTGTATCACACTGAGCTCCATATGCCTTTACCCATGGGTAAAGAAATCTAGGAAAAGTGTTAATCAATTTTTTTTTTACCACTTTTTGCTCATAGATAAAGAGAGCATAATGTGGTTTATTTACATAGTCACTCTATTGACTACTTAATACTAATGTACATGTTATAGTCGTTCAAACTCTCTGACTTCAGAAGTAATTCTAAATACTGTGCACTATAAAAATTACAACTGTTGCAATTGAGTGGAAGTGAGAAATATTGTATTTGTAGAGTATGTTATTTGAGCCAGAGGGAAAACTAATAGCAGATAATGCCAAAGGAAAGGACTCGCTAATGAGGTTTTGTGTATTTCTTCATTAAAAAAAAGTAACTGAGATCACATAGTAACACAAATTATCAGAAATATAGAGCTAAGAACTATCTAGAATTAAAAAAAAAAAAAAAGAAAAATCTATATATCACACTTAAATAAACCTCATGTTTTCAAAGTATCAGGGCCTTATAAAATTCACCCAAGAAATATAGAGAAATATCTGAAATATCCACAGTGATTTTAGGAGTTCTTTTTTGAGAACACATGAAAGTTGTTGGAAAAGGAAATGAACTAGATAAAATTTAAGATTACACAATTTAGAAGATAATCTAAGAAATCTCATTTAGGATGTGACGCATTTGCCCCAGAATAAGGGCTTTCTAGTGCTTGTGTGCCAGAGTAATCACAGCATTTCATGACCCTTTGCACAGATCTCAAGGGTGTTAAGCGAATCGCTACAAAAAGCTTTACAGGATCTATTTGTCATAGATATTAAGAAACTACAGCAGCATACTGTTACTGTGGGTCTGCATGCATGGTCTTTCACAACATATTTCTTATTCCTACCGTGCGAAGCCTTGTTGTCTTACTGTCACAATGTGCAACCTGTCGTTCTTTGGAACAAAGAAAAGTTTGGCATTTTACAGAATGATTGGAAATACTAGGTATGTATTATCTGTCTCCCCTTTCCCAGCTGATTCATCCTCATCCTGGTGGCTGACAGATTTCCTCTGCCTGATGTGTTTTTGTTGCAGGTTTGGTTCGCTGTCAGTTCCCCTCACGCCCACTGTCTGGGTGCTTTTTCCTTAGGCTCTGTCTTTTGGAGCTTGCTTGTTCACAGAGTAAGGGTGTTCGTCTCCTTCAGGTGAAGTGTGTCTGCGCTGCTATTGAGACTACAGAGAAGAAACTCAAATGTTTTAGCTGAAGTACTTCAGCTAAAAGAGTGTTAGCACGAATGTAGCAGCTGTAAGCTAACATTTACAGTTTAAGGCCATACTAGGTTAAAACGTGCTGGACTGCATGTTAAACAACTGCCTGTGGTTACAAACCAGCCAAACTTTTTTGAGCTTGTTTAAGAAATGACAAGTGTCCTTCTCATTCCTTACAAAATTGTAAGTGAATAGTACCAAGCTTTTTAATGCTAGATCTTTGTCCTGGTCTGTAGTGATTGAGTTGAGTTGGTGATTAGGCACTCGCCCTCAGTGCGAGGATGCCCCAGCAGTGTTTCTGCTTTCCTGAGCACAATACCCGGCTTCAGCCTCACTTTTTAGTCTAGTTTTTACTCTTGTGTTGGTTCTCTGCTGGATATCCTGACTTCTCGATAGCCTGGCTCGAAGCAGTCACTAGCTTACTAGGAGGTCCAGCTGAGCAGTGAAGTATGCGTTCATAACTTGATTCTGCTTAAAAAAAAAAAAAAAGGGGAAAAAAATCACTCTATCACTTATATTGCTTAGGGGAAGAGGGGAAAATAAAAATGAAGTGGGCAGATGTGAGAGAAAAGGTTTTATGGATTTAGGCAGAGGGAAGTAAAGCTGTGGTAAGCAGAGAAGTTCCCTGCAATCAGGGAAGGAGTGAAGTTTCTCCTTCTCACCAGCTGAGAACGTTTATAGTATACGTTAAAGAAAAATAAACTAAGTGCTTCTTGTGAAGAGGAGGGGACAAAAGGGCTCCTGACAAGGAAAACAACAAGTGTAAACACTTCATCTCTAATAGAAATCTGAAGACAGTGCTTGCTGCCTATACACCCCTGCAGAGAGGACAGGGAGTGTGCCTGCTTACATTCACTTCAGAGGTGAAAAAGCTTCTTGAGCTAAGTTGCTTGTTGTGTCGCTGAGCTTGCACTTGAATTAGTATTGGAACTATTGTGTGATGGACTGTTAACTCTGCTTCTTACTCTTCTTTGTGCCCCCATGCTTGCTGTGTGCTCCCATGCTTGCTGTGTGCTTACCTCTTGTGATGGGGTAACCCTGGCTGGATATCAGGTGCCCACCAAGCTGCTCTGTCACTCCCCCTCCTCAGCTGGACAGGGGAAGGAAAATATAACAAAAGGCTTGTGGGTCAAGATAAAGGCAGGGAGAGAGTACTCAGCAGTTACCATCACGGTAGACTCGACTTGGAGAAATTAGTTTACTTTGATTTGTTTGGTAATAAATTAGAGTAATGAGAAATAAAATCTTAAAACACCTTCCCCCTACCCCTTCCTTCTTCCTGATCTCAACTTTACTCCCGATTTTCTCTACCTTCTCCTTCCAAGCAGCACAGGGGAATGGGGAGTTGAGGGTTCACTCAGTTCATAAAGCGTCTCTGCCGCTTCTTCCACCTCACACTCTTCCCCTGCTCCAGCGTGGGGTCCCTGCCGTGGGAGACAGCGCTCCACAAAATTCTCCAATTCTCTCTCCAATGTTTCTCTCACATATTGTCACTTCTCTCTCTGCTGCTGGTTTTTTCCCTTCCTGGATATGTTATCACAGAGGTGCTAGCACTGTCACTGATGGGCTCGGCCTTGGCCAGCAGCAGGTCAGTCTTGGAGCCAGCTGCCATTGGGTCTGTAGGACAGAGGAGAAGGTTGTAGCAGCTTCTCACAGAAGCCACTCCTGTAGCTGCATCCCCCACTACCAAAACCTTGCCACACAAATTCAATACACCTCTTTAAGAATATCACAGAAACATTTGTGTCATTGATGAAACTCATCAATACCAGTTTTTTTTTTCTGGTTTTTTTATAGATCTCTACCAGTTTTTTCTCTACCTCACTCTCATCAGTAGTGAGGTTAAGGGTGCACAAGTCTGAACAGCATTTCTTGCTGAAAATCCCACTTTTTACAGCATAACAGACTGTTCATTATGTCGTTTATTCTGTTCCCAATTTAAATTTTGGATATTTCTCTGGTGTTTTGGAAATGCATAGGACTTTCTTTACATGTCCTATGCCCTACTTTTTATAACACAATAGGAGAGAATAAGGTTTTCCATTGTTGACAGTTTTTCATTCAATTATTTAACAGCGATTTAAAGAGTGAATGCTTCTGCCTAAATGCTTAGCTTGCTATGCCAACTATTTAAATTATTTTTTCCCTAAAGTATTTTTATTATTGTATCGCAGTAGGGGATCTAAATGCATCAGTGCTGTTGAAAGGGAAAAATGATGCAGCGTTTACCATCATTGGGCTTAGAGTTAGAGGTGATTATAACGGAATTAACTTAACTTGCTGTATCATTGTTGACTGCAGAAAATACTGTGTAATTACTGGCTAGCGTGCTCCATGTTTGCCAGAACAGCTGATCCATAATAGACATTGTGGACCTTTCAGTTTGGTGGTGGTTGCTGTTGGTTCTTGGGGATTTTAGCCTTTATCTCCTTCAGAGAGAAGGATAATATCATCCATGCTGTAGGAAAATAGTTTAGCATCAAGAAATAAAAACTTCCACCTGTTGGCACATTCTGGGGACTATTTTATCAGAGCAACATGGTCCTTCCAGACATAGCAATGCTCACCAGGTTCGTAGGCTGGGATGTAAAAGCTGAACTTCCATCTCTTGGGAAATACTCAGAACTATATAACAAAAAAAAGGAGTATGTTTTCTGAAAAGCTTTTTACTAATATGCCCACATTAGTTGGTTTAAATAAATGTGGTACACTTTCTTTTTACGAAACTTTATAGAACAAATCTCTCTTCTTCAATTTAGTTTGTAACAATTTGCCGAAAGGCGTGCATAGTGAACTTCGGTGTATGCTGTATCTACAAGCAGTTTACTTGCAGCAGGCACTACTTGTGGGAATATGTAATGAGTCACTTAGATTATAGCTTTTTTTTTTTTTTTGCCTCTCTCTCTGCTCTGTCTGAATGATAAAACTTTCCAAGTAGGAAAAAGAATTGGCAATTTTCTAAATAAATGAAAATTATCAGTAGCATGCAGTTTGGCTTACACAGGAATGTGTTCTGATACAAAAGGAGGTATTTCTAAAACAGCAGGTAAACTGCAATTGCTATACTGAATAGCAATAACAGTATGTAAAAGAAATTTGCTTTTGGCTCCGCACTTGGTTATTGCATTTGAGGACCCATCGTGGCAGTTTTCTTGATTGACACCATCTTCTCACTGAAATAGCAGTGCTAAGATATGTGGCTTCTTAAATACACTGACTTATTAAAATTGTGACAATGGGATAAATTTGGGTTTCTTTTGATTTGAGTACTGTCTACAAGACTTTACTATGAGAGCAGTCTGCTCCAAAGCATGATTGTGACACTGAGATGAAAGAACTGACAGAGGAACACATATAACAGGATAAAATCCTTCTAGGTTAAAAATAAGTGTATCAAATGGTGAGAGAAAGTTGTTTTAAAGCTCCAGGACTAGAAATATATAGGTATAGTGTATAGCTGAGGCATTTAAAGAAAACATACTGTAATAACAACTGGATCATAAATGGACAAAATACTAAACAGTGGTCAAAGATTCCCTCTCCTCTTATGGTTAGCTGCTCTGTACTTCAAAGCGAGCGATGGAACAACAAACTGCAGTTTGATCTATGGCCCTCAGCAAGCACCTTAACCTTGCTGTGTTATAGATTTGATGCATAGATTTCTTCTCAGATATTGATTGCAAGGCTTAATTTTTAATACTTTAACCTCTTAAAGATTCATAGGCTAAGAAGGTTATATACTTGCGAAGGGCTAGTTTAGTAAATTAAGTAATGAAATTTCCTTATGCAGAGTCCCTTTTTTTTTTTCTTTTCTTTTCTTTTCTTCCCCCAGTGAAAGATGGTGACTGTTTAAGATGGTTCTGTTTAATTAAGATGTTAGGCACTGAGCTCACCTCCTGAGATGCACATGTTGTTTTCCAGGGGATCCCCACAGGAGGTTGCAGTGCTTTTGATGATACTGGAGCAATAGAATACTGATAGAGCAATGCCAGATGCTTTGCTTGAAGTGGTAGACTGAAGCTTTAAGATGTCAGAAATCTAGGTCTTTCTGCATTGATTGTATGTATATTGGATATTGCTTGGCTAGCTTGATATTTTCCTTTTTTTAATTAATAATCAGTCTCATAGAAGACTGCATCTGATTATTTTGTTATTAATAATGGTAATGTGGCTCAATGTTATACTGCAGTGTTTTGTAGCTTTACTTTATGCTCTTGACGTGTCACATAAAATCATGTGGTTTCACATGCTTTTTCCCTGTAATCTTTCAAATTTTTTTTTCTACATAATCCCATTATTAAATAATAATAATAATAAAAACCACATAGATTTGGACCGAAGCCCAACCTATGTGAGTTAAGGAGCTCAGTTTCATTCAGTGATACATATCATATATCTCGGTTCCTTTCCATGGCCGATATCTGACCCTTTCTTTCCAGCAATGATGATTCTCCCTTTGTTTTTCACTTGTCTTCCTTCTACTGGATTTTCTTTCAATCAATTTTTATCTTGTTGCCATACAATTCTAATAAAGAATTTGGCTGATGACTGGAATCTCAAAGCAGCAGAGTATGAAAGCTAGTATAAATAATTTTGTTTCAAGTAGGAAAAAAAATGGCTTATTGCTCTCTGTTGCTTATGAATGTGCTTCTGTGTTCTTACACAGAGTAGCTACTGGTCAACTTTTTTCATGTTCACTGACTGATCTGAAAAAATCCATCAACCAACAATAAATGAGTGGAGATCAAGCAGAGGAGGATTAATAGCACAAAGTTCCTATATGCCGCAGAGTACACTAGGCAAGGAAAATCTGTTTTCCTGCTATGTGATGATGAATGCTGATGATTACCATGAATTGTAGAATTCAATCACTTTATATGCAGACTTGATATAAAATTGGATATGCAGATCAGAGTAAGATACACCCAGTAGCGTATATTTTGATAGCCAGTTTCATCCCTAGCACAGTTGTGCTGGTCGGTAGAACACATTCTTCCTTCTGTGTTCTCAGCTGGATTCTTTCCTCCCTGATCTGTGAGCCCTATAGCACTGTACGCTGGAGATCTCTACTACTAAAAAATTACTCTGGTTTATTGTGGCTAGTTTTGTTTTATCGAAGTCCTCCCTATTTTTCCCTTTTTCCTTTACTTTATTAATACAATGCTTTTGCGGGGAATAAAAGATATTGTACCTAGTGGAAATAAATTCCTTATTAATTATATCTGGGTTCCTGCAAACTCCACAGGGAGTGGGAGGAACACCAAAGACATTCTTTGTGTTCAATGGGATAAGAATAGTTTTGACATGAAAGCTGGTAGATTTGTGAGCCCTTTTTGTGCAGAGTGTAAGGCTGGGTATTGTAAGAAGACACTTCTTTCTGTGTTAAGGGAGTGCTTGATTTGCTGTTCATAAGTGGTGGTGAGAAAATGGGATGTTGAACAAGGCAAGTTACTGCCTCTGAGTTGCAATTTGTGCGGTACTAGAGCGTGACTAATTAGCAAATGTCAGATCAGGGTTATGTCTTAATTCTCATTTGTTAGTCTGTATTTATCCCTACAAAGGAATTAACATAATACTTCCTTTGTCCTAACCAGACTTACTTTTAATAAAATTATCTTAGTGAAGTATCTTGAGCTTCGTGAAGAAAAATGTAAATACTTTGAGTCATCCTTCAAAAAAAGGAATAGAAGGATGGAGTATTCCTTCATCTAAATAGACAGCACATGAAAAATGAGACCAATTTCAATCACCTGAACCTGTCTTCACTTATTACTAAAGTCTTTCCTGGTGCTTTCATTTTCTGCTGTGGTTTCTCTAGAAAATTTGAAAGCCAAGTTTTTGCTACCAAACTCAAAAAATTAATCAGGTCTACCTAAAGAAATAACTCAGACAGCAGTTAGTGTTTGCAATAATCATTTTTCCTCGAGTAATCTGTTGGAGGCTTCGAACTATGATTACCATCTACTGAACTTACAAATGGGTAAATGTGATGGGTGGTGGTTTTTTGGTTTGGTTTTTCGTTTTTTTTTTTTTTTTTTTTTTTTTTTATATAATGTGCCTTGAATAAAATTGATAAGTTAACACCAGCTTTGCTTCTGTTCTACAGACCTGCTTCTTGGGTAGCTTTGAATAGAAATTAATGAATAGAAATATGGCAATTATATATTGTTCTAGTCACTGCATAAATTGATTTGAAAAAAAAAACCAACAAAAAACCCAACCCAAAATGCCCCAACCAAACCCATACAGCAGTGTTTAAGATGGATATAATTTCTGAACAGCAAATTCTTTCCAAATTCTGAGACTAGAAAGTGCAGCATAGACTAGAAACCATCAAGATAGCTGGGCAGCCACTAGCAAACTCATTTTTCCATTGTGTTGGTGTGATGTGAGAAACATAAAACAATCTTAGTGCTATTTTATTTTCTTGAACATAGAGAGTAGCCAGAGATTTAACTGCAAGTCTCTTACAGAAATGTGTGTATTACTCAGGACAGGCAGATTGACTTGGGTTTTTTTCTCATTATGGCATATGGATGTACTGATTTCTGTGGAGTTACCTTTCAAGAATATGGACATGTTTTATGTCCTACTTCAGAAAGGTGTATGTGCCACTAACACATGACAAGTCTGTGATAAAGCTGAACACTTATTTTTTCAGCTTTCTGTTAGAGAAAAAAAAAAAATAGTGGAATTAGGTGGCAGGCTTACCTACTACCTGCAAAAAAAGCAGTTAGCATATTCAAAAGCTAATATTTTATTAATTGAAAAAATCTTTTTCTAGGCTCCCTAAAAAGTAGTTGCCCTTAAGCTATTGGTAAAGCAGCATTTCAAATACGTTCCTGACATCCCCAAGATGTGCTCGTTTCATTTGATCTCTATTCAAGCTTGCAGAACATGAAAGCAGAATGAGTTTCCAGGGACCGAAGTGTTTTTATGGAAAGCCATGTTATGGAATAAAGCAAAATATGTTAATTCATATAGAACTGTAATATTTGTATTAATATAGATCTTTAGTCTTAAACTGGGTTTAGTGTTTTACTTTTGACCCATTTCTGCAAATAGATTTCAACACTTTATGTTCATTAAAAGTGTTTTGTCACTAGAATACAGAATCATGTGGCAGGGAACTGAAGGTGAATCATAATATATGGTTTCCTTTTTAATTCACATGAGAATACTGGTGTGCATAAAAGCTGTATGCCAGAAACATCAGTGAACTGTAATTTGATGAAAGCGAATCTGTTTGAGAGGAGCTAATTTGCACAAAAAACTTCTCATGCAGTTGCTGTGATCAGGCCTCAACTCAGAATAAAAAAAAAAAGTGATCTTTATAGGACTTTGGGTTTCAAATCCTTGACAGGAACATTCATTTAAGCACTTGACACAGTTGATCAGGCATCTGTTCACTGTAAAAATAAACAAAGGAAGAGTGCTTGTCCTGGTAGTGTTTTCATATTTTCACAGGCAATTGAAAACCAAGGAAATTGATTATTTAGAAATTGTATTTATCTTATAATGATGTTATCTTCAGACTGGGATCTCAGTGGTTTGTCGTCTTGGGACACAGCTGGCAAAAACTATGAACACATGGATAAAGATAGGAACTTAAGAGAATAACATTTTCCCACCATATTTAGTGTTATATTAGTCATCTAATTATATATAGTAATCTTTCATGACTATAGTAGATGCTAATATGTTAAAAGTTGGATTATGAGCCAGTCTTGTTAGCACTTAGAGCAAGAATATAAATGTATGTTGTTTGATTTAGCAAATAAATTTTAAAATATTTAAGTTCTGCACAAGCTTCTGCACAATGGACTCTAGTTTGGAGCATGTGTTTGAAGAGTCCTGGTGAATCTGCCGAAGTGCTTGAGTGTGAGCTGTACTACTTGTGTCAGGCAGCGTAGCACTTAGTCCCACTTTACGGCGGGATGTATCCTCTAAGGCAGTGTAAGCAACTGGGAAGCACAAAGCAATTTGTTTCACATAAGTAGCTGTTATGAGTAATTGTTCGTACTATGAGAGTCTGGGGAGCTCAGGGATAGACTAGGACATTGTATGAACCTGAACCTAATTCGCCACTGAAAGTAAGTGAATTTCAGTTGATAATGAGTTAACAAAAACAAAGGTCTGAACATCTGGCTAATAGAGTGGCTGGTAGAGAACCTGAATATGTCTGGTGTTGTATTTTGTAGTTATTCTGAATAAATCACTGCAACCTCTTTTCATTCAGAAGTTAAGGCCGAATTTGCAAAGTTTGGAGATAAGTCATGTGATAAATCCTTGTTGGTGTAAAAACAAAAATTATCTTTTCCCAAAATGCTATCCACATGCTTTTAATATTACAGTGCAAGAAAATGAGATTAGAAGGAAAGCTTACTTTGTTTTCAAGAATATTTTGACTTCTTAGTTTGGCTGAAACTTTTTCTCAGTTTTTCTTAGGAAGATGCAAAGAAACTTACTGTGCAGGCTTTTCACATCAAGAAGCGAACTTACCAGTCTCCTTACACGAGTCTAGGCTGCACCAATTTTGGCAGTTTTGCTACTCTCGGGAAGGTAGTCCTTTTCCCAAAGAACTTACAGCCTAAATATAACTGAATAAACACTACATACAGGTGGTAGGCAAATGCAGTGGACCTCCAGAAAGCTATTTGTTTCAGTGATGAGACAGCTTTCTGTTTCTGACACTTCTGATTCCTTGGCTCCTGAATATGATATAAAGAGGTAGATGAGCTGCAGTGTGTTTCATAATAGTTTATAAAATATAAGCTTGTTTTATAAAAGACTCAGATTCAATGATACCTAAACTGCACTCTTCATCTTGACTGCATTTAGGCAGTCATTAGACGCTAAGCTGTCTGTACAGGTGGAAACCTGTTTTAGCAGTTTTAGGGAAAGAGTGAGGCCTAAATGTCTGGGAATAGCACTGTCAGTCATTATGTGTGGCACACAAAAAAATGGCTTTTTATGTAAAGATAGGGACTGGATCTTGGGGTCCTTACTGATTTCAGGATATTTGACTCCTGTCCTTGCATACTGGGTGTAGCTGTATTTGTCTGATAAAATGTGGGGAGCTGTGCGTTGGAGTGTGTGTGTGGGCTGGTGGGGAGGAGAGATGGTGGTCCGTGTGATGAAGTCTGTGTGCCTCAGTATTATCCAAAGTCTGGCTTGAAATATCTTGCAAAGAAACAAGTACAGAAGTAAAGTTTTGACATTCAGGTTTAAGGTGTACATAGTAACTGCAATATCTCTTTGCCATGAACTGGGATTTAACTGCTCTGCTGGTGGTGACACTGTCAGGTCTGCTTGTGACTACAGCATTGGCTTTATCCCAGCATTGCTTTGGGAAGCTCCTCCTTCATGAACACACTTGCTTCTACTGAATTCTTGTTTTGTGTACTATGTCTAGTATACCTTTACTCTTATGAACATCAATAACCATACACTGGACTCCTCATCTCCTGATGATTTTTTCACTTAGTTTTACTTCCATGCTTGAATAGCTGCTACCCGACCATCAAAGGGCAGAGCTGTCTCTTACTGAACCAGATCACGTACTAGCACTTTCCTCATCCGTCTTTTATACTGTCTCAAATCACTTCTAGCGTTGAGCAATGAGTCTGGGCAAGATCATCTCACTGGCATGCCAGTGTGACATCACTCAGTAAAGTAAATTAAGACTCTTGTTTCTTGTTGGTAGGTGCCATTCTGAAATATCAAGTAATACACACCTCTCTTGTTCTGAAAGCAAAACTGCTAATTTCTAGATTTACTCTCTTGTTATCCTCATTATCTGTCTTAAAGACCGTACTGTAGTTTGTAGTGAATACGCAGTCCATATACCAACAATGAAAGCTAGCCGTCAAACTAGAGCAAATAATTCTGTTAAGAAATAGGAGCCTGGCAATGAAATATCTCAAAAGATTGGAAGTAGGAAACCATACGTCAATCTCTTGCTACTTATGTGGCTGACCAAAGAGCCACCCAAAAGATCTGTAGGAAACTGGAATCAAAGGAAATTAAATACTGCACCATGTTCCTATTCATTGCAGCTATTAAGATGGGAAGCTTGTAAATTACTTTTAAAAAAAATCAGTGAAATACTGTTTATAGCCTTAAAATTAATTATTTGTGTGTGTATAGACACATACACATGCAAATGTGCAACTGTATGATGGAAATGCATTTTAAAAAGTCTACTTTGTTCCAAATATTTTAAATTACATTATAGAGTGGGGGAGAGGAAAAACAAGACATGGATAGAAGATTCTAGTCTTCAGAGTTATTAGTGTACCAAATATCTTATAAATAGATAACAAAACTTATAAAGCATTTATGGAATTCACTGACTGTGAAAATTGTAACTGTTGGTACTTTGGGTAGTGAAAATGTTGTAATTTTTTATGGAAGGTGACATTTTTATTGCAGTTGCTGTCCGTAGCCATTGTTTTGTACACAAAAGAAAGCAGGAAAGTAGGAAAAGTATAAGGCTTCAATAGTGTCTTGAATGAAGATGATGTGAGACTTTTTTTTTTTATCTCGCATAATATACATATCAGTAAGTTATGAAATAAAGATTAGTTTAACTCTGGGTCATTTAAAACCCAAAGTGTGAAATGTTCAAGTTCTGTCCTTGTCTGTAATATATGACATACCTCTGGAGTCGTTAGGCCTCATAATGCAGAGTAATTTAGAAAGTGACAGCAGACTGTTCACATTTCCTCCTCTGGTTTATCACCTGTCTCTGTGACAACAAAGTTAGTACAGCGTACAGTGCGTGAAGAAACTATGTCACAACACAAGTTACAGAGGTTAGAGCATAATAATAATTTGAAAAGCTCTCCACGTTTGTCTACTTCCACGCCATTGCTGTAAGAAGTGGATTTTCTGCAAGGACTGCCTTTCACCTCTTAGGTGGAATTACTCCTGGGCAGTACTGGGTGCTCTGGTTTGGGTTTCAGTGTGCCCCGCTCATTTGAGTTTAGATACTTGCAAAAGGTCTGTTTGGTGTAATTCTGGGACGCTTTGCTGCCCTTTTGCAGGTATAATTGACATATTCCCATTGCTGTGTGTTCTCAGACTAACCAGGGCATCGTACTGTTTGGATGATAGAAGCAGATATCAATTCCACATCTGTTAGATATTTCAGAAGCATTTAGCAAAATAATAAACACTTCCTCTTACAGGTTTCAGTAGAATCAGAACAAGTTAATACTTTACAGGGCGAAGTTCTTATAAGCATACTTACTTTGCTCCCATATAATACAACTTTTTCTTGTTACCCTTCAGTCACTTCCATTCTAACACTCAAGTTTTTATCTTATGTGGCTGATGAAAGATCCTTTCTTTTTATAACAACAATATTTGTCTGTTAACTCTCGTTGGAATATCACAGCTTCCCCTGAAGGAAGTGAATGAATGTCAATGTTCAGCAAACTTATTTCGCTGGATCTCTACACCTATTTGAATCCATCAGTTGCTACCCCAACCTGGTCCTGGAACTGAAACCCTTGCAGACAGCTGGTGGTTTGGGGTTTTCTTGTGTGTGTGTTTTGGTGGTTTGGTTTTTTTTTTTCCAGTAAAGTTGGCCACTTTTTACTTCAGAAGATAGAAGGAAAGGAAAGAAAAGCTTGTCAGCTCTTGCTAAAAAAACCAAACCAAAACAAAACAAAAAAACAACCCAGGAAACTCCCCCCACACAAGTATTTTAATACTTTCACTTTTCTAAGGCACAGAAATGGTAAGAAATACTCTAACAAGGAGATCATCTAAGCATATTAAAGTTAACAAAGACAAAAAAGAAAACAAATCCAAGATCATGACCTGGTGAGTAATCTTACTCTGAAGCAATTCTTTAAAGTTGAGAAGTCATTTGGAAGAGCTTTTTCTGAGTAGTCAACTAACATTTGTCAAGAGAAAAATGCTGTTGATACACATCATTAAATGATTTTTCTCTAGGTTATTTTCTCCTACCCTGCACTGTGGAGTGTTTCTTAAAAATACTTGTTTGTCTCTACTTCTTTCATTATTTTTTGTCAGTAGAAAATGAACTGATCAGGCAAAAAACCCTCCAATTAATTTCTGTACATGTGTATGTAAATATTTCATGTATAACAAATGAATAGATATAACCTCGTATCAATATAATGGCTAATTACTTATAAATTGGCAAAAGGTACAATCCTCCAACCTGTTCCCCATAGAAATTATTAGCTTTTTGTGTGAATCCTATTCCACTCATGTGGAAAAAGATTTAGGAGAAAGAGTCAAGATTCAATGATCAGGTCCCTTTCCCAAGCTCAAGTGAGGATCGTTACGTACAGTTTGTCAGATTGCTGCTGCTCAATGTGGAACATGTTAAATGACCTACACTGAAGAATGTTTTTTATTTTGGATAAGCCAACGCTAAGATAAGTGCGAAGGACTAAGTTTTTCAGTAAAGTGTCTTATCCTAATAGCTAAAAAATTACCAACTGCTTTAGGAGAATGAATAAGGAATAGGAAAATATGGAGAAGGAGCAGTTTTGGTAATGTCAAAGACGACAAAATTTGAAATATAATTAAGGCATTGACAATTCAGTTTCAATATCCCATAGTGGACCCCTGAATCTTTTCCAACACATTCTTTCTCTTCCCTCACTTGTTAGCACATCTTGTCTTTTCGCTTTGTAAGTTTTCTAGTCTTGTCATTTATTCTGTTTTTACACAATGCCTTGTACCATAAATCCTTCAACATGGGTGAGAGCACAGTGTACCACTTAATTTTGTTTTGGCACCGAGTAAATACTGCTTTTATGCTGAACAATGCCAGCGTGTGCCAGACGAGTAGGAATAGACGGTTGCAAAGACATGCTCCATTAAAACCCATGGACTTGCCAAGTGCTCTTTTTTCAAGCTTAACAAGAAAGTTTAAGTCCTTCTGTCTCATTAGAAAAAAAATAGCACAGACAGTAAAGGTAACTGGCAAGGCAGAGCTGTATAGGCAGGAGAAAGTAAAGGCAAATAGATTACCTAGAGTTGTAATATGAGGCCTGGAGTATTACTTGAAGACCCTGTGGGCTTCATAGTTAAAGAAACAGAAGTGTTTAATGTTTATTTGAGGAAATAAAACCTCTTTCTTTCTATGAAGAGTAGCAAGAATAAGATAGAAAAGTGGAAGAGTTGACTCTTCTATAGATCCATTGTGCAGGTGATGGCTGCCCACAGTGTATTCTGCCTAGCCCACGCTGTTCTTCTCTTAGCAGCATATTCCCTAAAATATTGTACAGCAGAGTAACAACAAGTGTTTGATTTTGGTGTTTTTTCTTTTTTTTTTTCTTACCTTAGAACCCATAAATAGTAACAAAAAAAAATTTGACAATGAAAGGAATGAAAAAAGTTGGTAATATCTTTCAGCCCTCTCTAATCTATATCTAGGTGCAGCCAAACCTTGAGGTGAAAACTGAATTGTCTGCTTCCTAACCCAGATATTGTTTCAATTATTTTGGAAAATATTCCTATTGTTTGAGTTGCTTTGGCAGCTAATCTTTCAGTGGGAGACCTGCAGATAGAAGGAAGTATAAGATCGACCTAGCTGAGGCATATTCACAATGAAAAGACAGCCCAGAGGTCAGCATGTGGTGATGGCAGGAGGAACTGATAGATCACACAGAGATGCGCCTTTTATTCTCTGAGAAAATTGTGTCCCTTTAGCTCTTGCTGTGTATTTCTGACCCTCCTGTCCCTTTCTGCTACCTTGTGCTCCTACTTGTTTCCTGTAGTGGCAGAACAACAAGAAGGATGTAATTGAAAATAATGTACATCTACAGAGTTTTGTGAATGGGAGGGCATAATAGATCTGGTAATCTGTTTTCTTTCCTCGCAAAGTGAAGGGCTGCAAGATTTAAATATAAGTTTGGCAGGAGAAACACAAAGCAGAGGTAACATAAAACACAAGACAATAAAAAAATACATACAGTCAGATACAACAAAGTACCCTAGAATAGAAAATGCAAAATGTTTCAAATTCAGCACTAACATCGTAGTATTCTTGATGTAGGAGTTCCATGAATTCCATCATTTCTTTGGAGGGAAGAGTGTGGAGGGCAAAAAGCAAAGAAAGAAATCAGAATGATTTCTAACATGATCTTTGACTCTTGTGGACTAAGATGCACACACTTGCACCTCAGAGATGTACTTTTTAAAGAATCGATCATACTCATTGATGAATTCTCCTAGATTTTCACTACAATTTGATTTATACCAATGTAGCATAACTTGATTTCTTGCCTGTGTAAAAAAAGATCAATGTAAAGTCACTATTACAAAGATTTATTCATGGGGACACAATAGTTTGTCTGCCTAATTAAATCTGTTGTATCAAAACCAGATTTCAATTGGTGCAAAGTTTGTGCACAGCCTAGCTGGAAAGCGCTGTATCTGCACTACCATTTAGTTATAAGAATTTATCAGAGGCATTCCTAAATGATGAGGCCTTAAAAAAACACTTCTGAGCCATTTCCTTAACATTGACAATGTCATTTCAGATGTCCTTAGTAGTGTTATAATTTTTTATTGTTGTTTTTTTTTTTTTTGCTATTTCCTTCCTTCCCAGCAATGCCTCTGAGGCTTTTCAAAATAATACAAAACTTGGAAAAAATTATCACACAATTCTTTGCATGTTTTCTTACAGCTTTGTTGTCTCAAGAAAAACTTTGCATAGGAATAGAGTTTGCCTAAAGAAAATTAAAAGGGTAGGTGAGTTGCCTCTTGAAAGTCTGAGTTCAATGAAAGAAAGATGAAAGCTCTCCATTTCAAGGACATCTATTCAGTTTCTAAAGATAATTACTGTGGTTACGTGTGTGCGTGTGTGTATCTATGTAGTGAATCATTTTCTGAATAAGAGGAAAGATGGGTTAGAAATGGTAGGTGTCATAGTTTGCTAGAACAGAAATGAAAGAAAGATGTGCAAAACCTTGTTATTCTCTTTGTATTCCTATGGTATCTGTGCTCAGGTGTGATTGAAGGACTTTACAGCTTTGTGTCCAGTTCAGTCATTTTCTTGAAGGGACGCAAACGTAGCTAGCATGAATTTAAAAGTGTATATGTGTAGTTATTTTGTACCACTACAGTACCACAGATGACCCGGCTAAGCTACAATGCAAGTTGCTACTGGGGGTTTTTTGATGATTTTGTTGTTGTTGTTGTTACTGGGTTTTTTGGTTTGGTGGTTTTTGTTGTTTTGTTTTTTTTTTTTTTGGCCAAACCTCACTGCTGAGGAATTCTCCCTCTTTCCGTTGTCCAACTGGTCCCCCTAGAAATGGCACGGTCTTGCTGGAGTAGCATGATTCACCACTGTAAATGTCTCTGTCAGTCTTGCTTGAGAAACTGCGCTGAAATGGAAACAAAATCTGTGCCCAGTGGGCATAGGCATATCTTTCAACAACTGAGCACTTTTTTCCCCTCCCTTTTCTTTTAAGAGTGCAAGCATTTCCACTTGTCAGTGTGCTTTGTGGATGAGACGAAATTAAAATAAAGCCCGTACTTTGGTAGTGAGGTTAAGGGTGGTGCTGAATCTCAGAATTCTCATAAGCTTTTTTCCAAATCCTGCATTCCTGAAAATTAGGAAAGGCAAATAGTTATAATAGTTTCTAACAAGTGCTAGTGGCAGATCTTTTATTTGTGGGAAGAGTTTTAGTAACAAGGTACCTTCTTGTTTCTGTAACCAGTTCATGAGAGACGTTCTGGGTCAGAAGTTGCATCTGAACCAGAGCTTATGATGATCAGAAGTGGGTCATCTGTAGTCGTCAGAGAACCACTGCATTCTGAAGAGAGATTTGATAGAGGTTGGTTCGTGGATTTTGCAGGGTAGAGGGATTGCCTCTTGTGAACAGATAAAACTACCTCGTGGTTGTTGAAAAATCTGGTAAACAGGCAGTCAGGGAGATCCTTGTAGAACAAAGGCACGTATGGCTCCAGAGTACCACCTCTACGTGGTGTGGCTCCAGAGTACCACCTCTACGTGGTGTGGCTCCAGAGTACCACCTCTACGTGGTGTGGCTCCAGAGTACCACCTCTACGTGGTGTGGCTCCAGATTACCAGCTCAGGCAAGACCCTGACAGTGAGGAGTCATTCTATGTGATTGTGGAAGGAGGAAAAGAAAAGAAAAGAAGGAGGGGAAAAAAAAAAAACCCTGATGCAATCAAAGTGAAGAGCCAGCACAATTGTTCTCGTATTTTAGAAGAGAATTTAGAGATAACAGATTGGAATTTGCAAGGGCCAAAGTGGAGGAGATTGCAATAGTTAAGGACTTGCGATTATTAAGGATCAGACAATTTTCTATCTTGCCATCATGGAATTTGTATTAGTTTTGATAAAATATGCACTGGTAAAAAGAAAAAATAAAGGAAAGGAGAAGAAAAGGCCATCTTGCAAACCTGAGAAAAAAAATTATTGCAATCTGCATGTGAAAGAAAAATGTCAGAAACAAGAAATCCCTCAAAACATTCATAGGCGTTTTGAATATTGATAACTTAAAATGAACTTTAAAACAGAGGGGTTTTTTGCACATGCACGCATATGAATACACAGAGGTGTTTGTGTGGCTGTTTGTACATACACTGTTGTAGTTCATCACCAGCCAAGACACAGTAAGATTCAGAACTTACAAAAATCTTCAGTTGTTTTCCATCTGGACTCTCATTTTAATAATTTGATTTTGCTGTGGAAGTCTTGACCTTTGTCGTGATGTTTCTTTTTTTTTTTTAGATAAACTTCGAGTGTAACAGGCTTTTGTTAATTCTGCAGTCAAATTTGAGTAAAACTTAGGTAATTTTCATACTATAAATTAAAAAGCATAATTTAGATATTGTTTCTTACTTCACGTTGCCACATCGCATTGTGCTTACAAAATGCTTTCTTTTACAATAAGACATTTTTCAAAGTGTGTGGCGGTTGGATCTTCATCTTTTACAAGAAGTTGGAAACTGGTATGAGTGATTCATTTTGAATAGCTATTTTGGTGGTGCACGCATCACCTCAGATACGACTTTACATAAAATGGATGGGAAAATGCTAGTTTATATACCTCCTCCACCTAGCTATTTAAATGAAAATCCATAAAACTTGAAGAGGAGACTGTCATTTGGACTTACTTGGGAAGAATATACTTCTAAAATACAGCAGGGAAGAAGAAGGAAGGAGTTCAGGAGTGGTGAATGGTGACGAGCGAACTGCGAAATGGAGGAAATTCTGTGGGCAGTATCAAAACTCACCCTTGGCTTTAAGCCACAGATGTTTGCAGTGCCTCAAAACGATCCAAACTAGCTAAAATAAAATTAAAATTGCAGCAAGGCAAGAGATAAGATCTGCATATGTTCTCACACATTGAAGGAGAAGCAACTGCTTTCAAAAGTGGGTTGTTTGTGGTTTTGGGTTGTGTTGTTTTTTTTTTTTTTTTTCCTAGTTGGGAAGGATGGAGAAGAAAGGGAGAGGACAGGTCTCTCACTAGTATTTTTGGAGGAGGGCTGGATGGGATGAGGTTTCTGGGCAAAAGATAATCAGAGAAGTTAATCTTCCAAGCAGAGAAATTAGACTTTTTATAAAATGTGATTTTTTGAAAAAAAATGTAAATCTTTTGCATTGGTTAGCAGTCATGTTGTTTTTTATTGCTTGCTTGAAGTTGCTGCTAGTTTGTGGCATGTAAAATTCAACATTATGAGGAAAATAAAATACTGTGATAATAATATGACAGCTATTTTTAAAGTACAGAAACAAAATGCACTTTTCCTCGTATGTAATAAAAGTCAAGTCGTATACTGAAAGAAGTTTACCACAGCTTTGAATGAACAGTGAATGAATTCAATGAAACTCCTGTTACCCTGGGTTTGGTTCCTCATTGATTACTGAGCAATAATCGAAATTTCTCAATGCAGGAAGAAGTCGTGTAAAAATACAATTTTAATAACCAGTTTATCTTTTTCACTCAAACTGTGGATAACAGATTTAAGGGTTTCGTTTCATCTCTCTACAATGCTCTTTTTCTTGGCTGTGTATAGGCTGCAGATATGCCTCAATCTGGGCAAAAGTCCTGGTGAAGCCCATGAGATGGTACACTCGCCCAGTTTGACCAGTCAGTGATGAATATTCCCTTTTTTATGAGCAGATGGTAGTTCCAAGTCTGTGCAGAAATATTGTCATAAGTATTTCTTTTAGTCCTTCCTATGTTCTAGTTCTTTTCACAGCTCTCCTTCCATTTGGGACATGTTTGTTGTAGGAAATACGTGTTCTGGCAAAATATTTAAAGGTGAACAAAGAGAGGGTGCTCGGAAAAAGGAACGGCTTTTTCTTCATACTGTGAAAATGCCTGATCTACTCGGTGTGCTCCCGTGTTTTGAATGATATCTAGAGGCAGCGTAAATGGATGAAAGAAAGGTTGGATTTAGAGGAAATAAGTTCCCATGTCTTTCCTGCACTCCTTCTTCTTACAATATTAGTATATTTGTTTCTTGAGATTTAAAAAAATGCCTGATAGATTATCCTAAAAAAAAATTAAGTCCTCCGTTTACCAGTGGAGCAGTATGTAAAAGGAAGCTACAGAAGTGCCCTACCCACATTTGAAGTGACTTATCCTGACTTCTTACAGCGCAGGTAGAATTGGAGACACTCCCGTCAACACTGAGAGAGAGCCTCCAGGCTTGCAAAGCTTGGTCTTTTAGTTGGTCTTTAAGATTTAGGGTGGACAAATACTGAGGTTTGCTATACGGCAGGTAGGAACTCGTCTCGAGGAGGATCACCTCTGTTCTGATGCAGTTCGTGGTTGTCGCCTGCAATAAAATTGGTTGCCCAATGACGCCTTCATGAATTGAAGGAAGACTTACCAGTGATTTTACAATGCCAGTCCTATGAAGTTCTAAGTCAATGTTGTAATTTATGGTACTTATAGAATTTCATGAAACATCACACCTGTTAATTCCCAAATCACATTGAGGATAGCTAACCAAAGCAACTTAATTTGAAGAAAAAGTACTCTGCCATGAGATCTCAATGATTCTTTTCATGTCTTAAGTATACTCACTGGGATTATTCTGTTGTTTCTCTACCTCTAACTGTTTGTTAAATGAACTTATAAGGTTCTGTTGTAAATTAGACTGTAAATTGTTTAGTGCAGGAGTTGTGGTGTTGTGTGAATTTTGATAAACAAGACGTTATTGACCACAACATCATTTCTAGATTTTTGAGTAATTCTGTAATCCAGAATTTAACAGCTCTTTCTAATAGATCTTTAAAATGTCGTTTTTGTGATTTTTGTCTTTTTCTCAAGTAGTCCTTTAACTCGTATTCAGAAATAAAAATAAATTCTCCTAGAAGAATTTCTTGCTTTATGCAAACTCTCTTACAGGGAGAACTCCTATTGCAAAATGACCTATATCTTTACTGCAACCGACTTGAAAGAGCAAAAGGTCAAAAATCTCCTAATGTGTTTTTGAAATCTGTGTGTAAGCACAGCGCATTTCAGAAGGGCTGATGGGACTCTGTGAAAATTGCATTTCTCTTTTGATTTTAATTTTATACCTGGAAAGGATTAGGGGATATTCCTTTCAGCTGATGGCCAAAGGGTAAAATAGAAAATATTTTTAGAATGGAAGATGCATATCAGAGAAGATACACACTCAGAGGAATATGGTATGAGGAAGTATTTATATAGTTTCATTATTTTAAGTGATCTAGAAAAAAAATTTTGCAAATTTCTCTCTATATACTGTGCCAAATCACCACGTTTTATTTGCTATTAGTTGGTGAGTCCGATGTTATTCATGACCTTGTTCCCTACTGAAAATATATCTTATATAGCAGAGTATCATCTAACCAAAAATATAGTTTCCTAGAAAGCAGTATTTAGCCATTGATTTATTTACTCATTCTATCTTTCTATCACCTATTATTTTTCCAGAGCTGCTCTCTGATGATAGTAACCTTGCAAGATGACAGATTAATTTCAGTGTTTAGGAATTTTTGCAGGCTGCTGCTCAGTCTTGGATTTTGCAATGTGTGTACACAATACACAGTATACTTTAATGCAATTTAAAGCAGTTTAACTTTGAACTACCCAAACTCAAGTGCAGAAGAAGCCTTAAAAGCTCATCCGTCTTTTTCCTGCTCTCTGCTTAGCGTAGTTCTTATGTTCCTCCTGTCATCTGAGAATACTTTGCCTCTCATCTTTTCAGCGGCAGCGCAAAGCAGAATTCTTGGAACGATTATGGTGCTTGGCTACGGGATACATCCCAAATCTTAGTCCGTCACAATACTAGACTGCCTCTTGCTTTAAACTGGCAGGAGGAGCTGCCCAACGCACAGAGCCACGTTTCGGAAGGGCTGTTGGGACTCTGTGGAAATTGCATTTCTCTTTTGATTTTAATTTTATACCTGGAAAGGATTAGGGGATATTCATTTCATATTCAGGGGCAGGGAAACTGGGCTCCAGGCAGGCACCACTGTAACAGAAACTATCATTAGTAGTTGAGACATCATTAATTGTTGAGACTATTCCATTGTATGTATTATTTGCTGTTGTTGGAAAAATTAGTAAAAAGCTGTGAGCACTAACGAGAAAAAGAGGCTACAACTTTTGGGAGATATGGAAAATTCACTTTATGGCACCTGTGCAAACCATATAGTTTCCTGTGCAAAAGTGATTGACATTTGATTTTACGCAGCAAATATGTACCACATATAGGTGTTCTCCACTGGGACGTTGCAGCTGAGTTCAATAGCTTGAAATTAGGGAAACTCTGTGGTCAGAGAGGAATCGTTATCAATGGAATAATGAATTACCTGTGCCTTGAGCAATGTCACGTTTGTAAGGTTTGGTGGGGTTGAGGCAGGCTGCTGTCCCGTCACAGCTTCAGCTGGTGCCAAAACTGGATGTTGGCCTTTCTGGTTTCAGCTTCTCTTGCAGCCCTGGCTCTTGCGCTCATCTCTGAGCTGATCCGAGTCCAACCTGGGCTGCAGGGGAGCCACTGCTCCAGGGTGGAAGGAGCCTGTGAACCACACGAAGCTGACGCTGAAGTCAAAAGAAACACGCTTAGATAACAGGGCATGCTTGAAGCTTCCTTCTTCAATAGCTGCCTAGCCAAACTTCAAAAAATAGGATCAGCAGCTGATTTTGTTAAAAAAACTACTTATATAGTAGCTGTGCTCCGTTCTTTCAAACATGTATACGCATATACCATAAGATTGCACATAATTTCAGCCTTTGGTGTAATACCCTATGAGTGTTCTGTGGTTAATGCACTTTCAACTACATTTGCATTAAAAGGAAAAGCTTCAGTTCTTCATAATTCCTCTCATTTGGTTCTCTTTCTTTTTTTTTTTTTTTTTGAAGAGAAGTCATTATTGCAGAAAGCAAAATCAAAACTTCTGTATCTTTGTGACCTTAAATTTGCATTTCAGATACTACATCAGTTAGCTTCCATGCAAGATTTTCTTCTTTCCTGTAGCTGGTTGGCTGTCAGCAGGCTTTCAGCGGGGCAGGGATAATGTCCTGCAGTTGAAATTAAGATCCATGAAGGAATATTTGTTGACAAAAGTAGAAAAAGAATCCCATTTCCTTCTCCCTGACTATCCCTTCTTCCTTGTATTTAACCCTGCAGTGGGCTGGCTAAGGAAGGAAAAAAAGAGCAGAAACATTTTTTGAATGGAGCTTAGGGAAGACTGAAATAATTTTCCATAGATCCTGCTCTCTGAATTGTCTCTTCCTGAGGCCAACAAGCTCCCGTGCTCTCACGTGGGAAGCAGGGAGAGCCTGTGTCTGAGGAGGAGGAGGGCTGTGCTCCTTCCTCTCGTACATCACCGGGTACAAGAGCTCCTTCGCTTCAAAACTGAAATACTTGATGGTGTGCATTGTAAAGAATGTGTGCAAGTAGAAAAATTAAATGAAACAAAAATTCACACCTGTTTTCTGTCATGGGATTGTTCTCTGGTAACGGAGCAGTGTGACTCTCACAAAGACATTCATGTGGATGACGAGGTGTGTTTGTCACGGAGGAATGAGAAATCTGAGCGCATGGGAACTTGACGAGCACAAGCAAATACAGAGCTCTACGTGCCATAGCTGTGCAGAGGTTAACCTCGTGATTCTTACCATGCCTCATCTAATACGATAATTACTTTTGGCACCTTTGCGCCTAGGCCTAGTTCATCTTGCAAAGACAAGGTAATAATTTGCCACTTAACCTCATTTTCTCATGTGCCAAGTAACACAACAGTGCAATAAAAACTTAGACAGACAAGTTGGGAGTCAAGAATGGACGCCAGTATCTTGGGCAAGAACAGTATTTGGACAGAAAAATAGGCAGGATGAGAGGGAGATTGTACTCAAAACAAGTCATGCTTTAGCAAAATCTTGCACTGGTATTCTTCCTTGGCAAACTGAGGTGTGCTGTGGTGAAACGTGGACAATTCTCCAGCAAACATTTGGAGATTTCAAAACAGGACATGGTTCAGGCGCTATTGCTGTGCCATGAGTGGCGGTTTATGGTGGGCTGTATAAAGTTGCATGCTCCTAGTTAATTTTTAGTTTTGTGCTGTTGCTCAGACACACTTTGTGCAAATATGTCTCGGTCCAGGCTAAAAAAAAAAACCAAACCCAAACCCTGAGACGGCTTTTAGTGTATTTGCAGTAGGAATGGCACAAGATGGTCCAGATAAAGAGGGGAATACTGAAGAATTCCCGAGGTGAATGAGGCCGTAATTGCTGCTTGGCATCTGAAGAGCAGAGCTAAAGTGTAGTCATAGCTGTGTTGATGCTTCTCCATTAACTCCGATGTGTGTGTTATGTTTACAGCTGAATAATTGTTTATATTTAAATAAAGCCATCGCAGCTGTCTTTCCCTGTAAGGACAGTTTTAGCTTAATTACCTAGGAGAGACGTGTGTGGGGAGCTGGGCAGTGTTCCTCTTGTGATTCCTGTGAAATTTGCTTCCTGGGAGTTTGCCACTTGCCACAATGGAGGATTTGGTGGTGGGTTTGTTGTTGGTTTTTTTTTTTTTTCACTTGCATGGAAGAATGTGCGTTCTTTCTTTCTGTTTTTAGTTTAATAGCTGACATTTTCAGTCTCTCTGGAGAATTGTGGAAGGGTGAACTGCACCTTCATTTCTGCGCTCTGGTCACCCAAAGGGGGTGACATACTACTGTCATTTCTCACCCTGATGTCTGAACAACTGTAGGATCACTTTAGAGTTAATCGTATTGTATCTTTCTTAGAATGTGACAGACTAAAACTCATGAATTAACCGCTTCAGCGGGCCCTCGCTCCTCTTACAGCGGAGTTTCACCCTGTTGTAAAGGCCTGGCATTCTGGCAGGTCCCCCGAAGCAGGCGTTATCACCTACACACTTGATGTCAAGTGCTGCTTTCTGCAGAGATCGGTTCCTCCTCCTCCTCCTCCTCCTCCTCCTTCACGTTTGCTCAGCTAAGCAGAAGAAAATCCAAATTACCGCAAGCCTACAGGATGGAAGATGGCAAATAATGCCCCTGGCTGAGTTGCTGTCTCAAGGAGAGACGTGAGCTACGGGGTTTTCTTCCCCCTCACGGTTACGCTGTCCTGGTCTTAGGCAGCAGCAGGAGCCATGGCGTGGTGGGTACGAGCGGCGCGGGGCTTGCGGACTTTCCGGGCCTCTCTGCGCGCGGGAGCAGGCAACGGGGCAGCGGGTGGGCGCTTCTAGCGGGGCACCCTGCAAGGAGAGCCAGGTGTTCGCTTCCTCTGGGAAGGGAAGCAAAACTGCAATCAGAGTACCAATAAAACCAAATCTAAGTCAAAGGAGACCTTGAAACAAAACCCAATTATTTTCTTTATTTTTCTTTGTTGCTTCCATAATAGATTATGCCCGTGAGAAGATTTGGCTAATTGGACTCTTAGCAGTTATTTGCCCATCAGTTGGCAGCAACCACTCATAACTCTTTTATAAGAGCATGAATTTGGTGTCTCTACCAGGAAGGATTGACAAAAAAAAACCAACAGTGCAGGGAGTAACTGGGGGGGGGGGTGTGTGTCAAGGGGAGAGGAACAAAAATGCTGTTTCATAGAATCATAGAATGGTTTGGGTTGGAAGGGACCTTCAAAGCTCACCCAGCCCAACCCCCCTGCAAGGAGCAGGGACATCTCCAACCAGATCAGGTTGCTCAGAGCCCCATCCAACCTGGCCTTGAACGTTTCCAGGGATGGGGCATCCACCACCTCTCCGGGCCGCCTGTGCCAGTGTTCTACAACCCTCAGTGTAAAAAATTTCTTCCTTATGTCTCGTCTAAACCTAACCTCTTCCACTTTAAAGCCATTACCCCTTGCCCTATTGCAATAAGCCCTACTAAAAACTCTGTCCCCATCTTTCCTGTAGGCCCCCTTTAGTTACTGGGAGGCCGCTCTAAGGTCTCCCCAGAGCCTCCTCTTCTCCAGGCTGAACAGCCCCAGCTCTCTCAGCCTGGCCTCACAGCAGAGGTGTTCCAGCCCTCTCATCATCTGCGTGGCCTCCTCTGGACCCTCTCCAACAGGTCCTTGTCCATTTACTTTTTTCCAAGGTTGATACCCCATTCTCTTGGTCACTACGAGGAAACCCAGAACAAGAAAGAAGAATGGTATCACAAAGGAAAAAGTTAATAAAAATGTCCCAGGAAACACACACTTGTATCACTAATCCTGCTTTTGTAGAACAGACAGAATAGCAGCATTCTGATTTAAATTGTCTTGAGGAAGGTGAAAGAGAGACGATAGAACAGGCTATTAGGGGATAAGAAATGCTGCCACCTTGAAAGGATGGAGGGGCAGAGGGGCATTTTCTTCCTCATCTCTTGATTTTTTTTTTTTTTAATTTCCAGTCATGCTAGCTAAGCATTCGGTCTGGATGTTTGTGCTGAAATCTGCACTGAAACAACTGTAGATGCTTTTATGTTTTCTTTTGCTTCTTGTTTAGCATTCCTTGGAAACAAATTACTGGGATTAAAATTCCTTGCTTCTATCTTTTTCTGCCTTTAAGCAGACTCCTGCAGCCAGAAGCATAAGATTTTGTGTTTGGTTAGTTGTCTTAATAAATAAAAGGCTACATACCTTAAACTGCAGGATTTGAATTCTGTAGAGAAACGCAATGACACCAGCTGTCTGGGCGCTGGTATTTCAGTGTGTTCTATGGAATTTGCATTTCAGAATGTTTAATAGGTCTATTCTGCTCACCTTTTCTGAAAGAGTCTTATGTTTTTGGAGGAGAGGTTTCTAAAGCGTGGCACTAACGTTGCTAGTGGTACAGTTCAGAGTGGCGTGCGGAGATGGCAGCTCCCGGTTCCGTCTGCACACATGAAATGCCTTTCTGCAGGCTGTTTCTCTGCCTGTTCCTCGGGATTGGCCTGGTTTGCTGCAGTTACGTGGGAGCTGCCTTCTCTGCCGCGTGATCGCTCTGTCCGCGCTCTCGTCCTGTGCAGGACCTGGTCGGTGAGAAGGCTGAGGTTTGGTGGTGGTGGTGGGCAGCTGCTGGGCTTTGGTGAGCGAGCCTGCGCAGTGAGAGAGCGGGCGTTGCTCTGGGGTTGGGGCTGTGTGGAGCGATACGGGAAACAATTCTGGAGGTGCAAAGGATGAGATCCTACTGCCAATGTTTGTGTGAGAGTGAAGTTTGGAACTCCTTCCCGACAGAAAGCAGGGCTGTTAGTGTCACTCATGTTTTTCGTATTTAAATAGTAGGCACATCCATAAACCAGACAGTTCAGATCCGTGCTTGTCACCAGGAGCTCATAGAAGACAGAAACAGAATTGTAAAAACGTGGCTGTCGGAAAAATCCTCCAATACTGGAGGGTTTTATGGCATGCTGGAAGCACTGTTCTTAAAGGTCTTTTCCAATATAAATGGTTCTGTCATTCTATGTGTAGGGGTTTGAGGAGATGCTCTGGGTGTTGCGCAAGACGTACAGAAACTTTACATTCCCTTCACACAAAAATTTTGTGTGTTCTGAAGAGGTTGGTGTTTTTTTTTTTTTTTTTTTTTTTTTTTTAAGAGGGCCTAGCTGAACTCTGAATAAGCAGTTACAGTTAAGTTTCATATCTGAAGAGTTTTGGAAGTAGAATTAAATGGATAGGGGCAATTTTGACACAAGGAGCAGAGAATACAGGCTGTGGAAGGTAAGCAAGAAAAGTAGGAGTTGTTTCACAGGATCAGACAGAAGAGCTGGGCTGTCTGGGGCTGGAGTTCCTTCTGACCTCAGCCTCATATTGACTTTCATGCTTGGTAAGTATATCTTTTGAGAATTGACCAGAATGTACCTAAATTAAAAATTGAGGTAAAGGCCCCTTGAGCAGTTTGAGATTTTTCTCATCCATGAAAATAAGAGAAAGTGTTCAATGTTCTTAAGAAATCACTGAAAAAAGTCTGTAGTCCCCCTCAGCTCTATGTGGTTATGTTCGGTAAAGCGTGAAAGATGAGTTCAGATCTCTGAATTTTTGCTGCAATGCAATAGAATGCAATAAAATTCCTCAGTGGTTTGGCTACTTAATATTTGTTTTATATTTATGCTATAGCTTGTTTCTCTCTGTGAAAGACCTTCAGTGCTGAAAGATTGAGTATTTAGCAGTCTTCTGTTTGTCCTCACTGTACATCTCGGAGGTGATCTATCGTGTGTATATATAGGTAACGGACACGGTGAAACTAAATCACTTGGTCAAGGTTACAGGGAGTATTTGTGATGGATGTTGAAATTAAATCTCCATCTTCCTAGCCTTGAGGTAATACTGTTGCAGCAGGGTCATCCTCCTATCTGGAAATCTCTTCTTTCATCATAGGCTTGTTTGTGGCTTTGGCTAAGCTTACTGCAGACGCAAACTGTCTGTGATACCCAACTTGGGAAACTTCCACTCAAAAGCTGTTAAACAAGCAGCCCCTGCCGCCCCGAACAGTCGAGCAGTGTGAACTGTGCTTCAGTGCTGTGAAGAATTTAGAGTTGTTATGCAAGTGTGAGTTTGGAGCTCAACAGAGCCTAAATTAATGTTTTAATTGGATGGAGAGGAAGCCCCTTATCTGAGGTTGTATTTTGAAAAACCGTCTTGGTAGTTTCAGCATGAGGAGTAGAACTGAGCTCAGAATTGAACACGTTGTCCTGGCCGTTGACTTTGGTTGCAGGCAGTTGCTACTGAAGGTGTCAACACAGGGGCCATGGGAGGGATGAGGACGTGCCTGCATTGCTTTTGGGTAGAACTGTCAAACCTAGTTTTAAGTATCCGGCTTGAATACTGATAATATAATTGGGACAGCGTGGAGTTCAGCACAAACTAATTGCTCGGTGCTCCCCTCCAGTGTTTTTTCAGGATGATATAACTGAACATAAGCTGTGCTAACGTTCATTCTTTACAGCTAAATATACATCTCTGTAGTCTTGTTGAGCTTGAGCTGATTGTCTGGTGATGAAGAGAGAGGCAACATTTTATGTAAGGTATGTGTAGGAGATCTGAGAGAGATCTCCACAGGGATCACGTTGGAGCTTATAAGTGCGGAAACGGTTATTTACAGATGAAGTGCGGAGTGAGAGAGGAAGGGAGTAAAGGACCTGGTTCTCACTGTTCTCTCCAAGAAGTGCTGAATATCACACTGTTCGCTCAGTATAAACCAGAACTGATGCCTGATTTCAGTAGGTGCCCAATTTATAAAAGATTGGGTATTGGTTTGAAAATCAAGAGTGAGATGAGTCAGAAGTCTTGATGTTTATCTTCGTAACAACTTGAGCTCTGAAGCCTTTTGTAAAAAAAAAAAAAATCCAATCAACTCATTAAAGTTATCACTAAATCTTTGTAACACTGTGTTACTTAAATTTGACTCAATGCTGGCTTTTTGTGTCCACTGGTGAATTTTTTAGTTCCTTGTGCTGAATGCTGAGCGGACAAGTACTGTGCACTGGTTGTGTTTTAATGTGATTGCTTGGATTGCTTGATAGGAAAACTGAAGTGCCAGTCCTCCGCTTCCTTGCCTTTCTTTCATTAAGACTGAAATCACTAACTTACTCTCCTCATGCTGATTCTGCGAACGCATATAGAGTATTTCACTGATGTAACTCCATCGCAATCACCTCCTCTATCCATATTGCCCAAATCAATAATGTGTTTAAGTTTTCTCGTGGAACGGGAGAAAAGAAACCAGATTTTCTTACAATGAGGTAATTTTGTTCTTCACAGACTGTGATTTCAGGATGGCTGTCCCTTGTTTGTGATGATTATTATTTTTCCCCTCGCGAAAACACAGGGTCCCAGGAAACAGGAAAAATCAAGGGCTAACAGCTAGTGTAGAATGTGTCTTCGGTAAATCATTGCCTTTTTAAAAGGATATTTGAGCTTAGCATTTAAGTGTTTCTTCAGAGAATTAATTATTTGAAAGTCAGTGCTGGTATATGTCATCTCAGTGTTTTGGGAAGCCTGTATTTGAGTCTTCTCTCCTTATTCGTGGCAGTTACGTTTACAAAAATTCCATTATTTTAAAAGCAGAAAACAGAATTCCAAATTATGTTTCAGTTTATATTTTATGATTTTATCCTTCATACTTATTATGAACTTCTGTTGTTCTTCCTGAGATAGAATTAATGAAATGGCAAGAGGAAAAAACCTTAGTGGGATTTAGTATTACAGATCATACGCTGAGGGCTCTCATCACTGTGTTAAATATAAAGCTGTAAGCATCTCTGTGGCTTGTGGGTAGGATGATGTTTGGAAGCTACAGCAGCTCTCAAGAAACCTAATTTTCCTCTCCACAAATCAAAGTTAGGAGTGTTAAATATAATTAATGTGGAGTATCTTTGTTTAACTGTTTTATGGTATGTAAGCAGAGAACATTTTGATGTCTTTAGTGAACTAAGTTTGAGGACACAATGCAGGACTGCAGAATTTATTTTTATCCTCAAGGTCAACTAACATCTTTGAAGACTGACATCAGTGTTCAAGAAATATAGGTCTTAATCCTAACCTTGAATCTAATTGTGTAGTTTTACTGCATGCAATTTTATATGCATATAACTATATGCATTACTTATTATCTTCTTTTCCTTTAGCTTTCGAAAGCAACTCTGTAAGCTGTGTATTTTTAGAGACTGGAATGTCTGACTCAAACAACAAAACAACAGATGTGTAACAAAGGTATGCAGTTCATCTTTGTATGCCAGTGCTGTGTGAAAAAAAAAAAAAGAAAAAAAAAAACCTATTTATATACAGAAATTATTAAGGAATCCTTCCAAATATTTGAATTTCTAAGAAGTAATGCTATTTCAAGTAGAATTTGAGTAGCAGCTCCTTATCTGATGGTGCTGGGCACTTCCAAAATCATGAAGCTGAAATGCTTATTGGTCTTAAATTATCAGACCCTTGACAGCCCATGCATAAACCACCTTGTAACAGTTTAAGGAGGAGAAAAGAGTGATGCTTTTCTGGCTTTGACTGGTTTACAAGTGCTTCAGAATTTTTTCCCCGCTTGTCTCTGTTTTGGAGTGATTTAAATAAACTTTGCCTATTTCTTTCCTTAACCTTCCAGTGAGGCTTTTGTATTGATTTACTAGTAATTTGCTTTTTTTTTTTTTTAAAATTTTCATCCATCCTGTATGTGTTTCTGGAGATTCGGATGTTATGATGATCTTCACGTATCCATCAAGTAAGGGCATACGCCAGAGAACAAGCGGAACGGCAGTTTATGCCAGCCTCAGGTAGGCAGAGGCTGTTGGGTTTTATCCCTGGGATCTGCAGTTTTATTACTGGACATTAAGACATCCGACAGATTTATTTGGAGCAAAAACCTCGCTAAGAGATCGCAGCTGTGAATTAGCCCTCAAAAAAGATGATGGTGATGTTAGTCATCCAGATGGGCAAATTCTGGATGAGGCCTTGGGTTCTGGGCTCCTGGATTCATTTTGGTGGCCGTTCTGGAACACGGCGCTGTGGTCTCTGCAGCCCTGGGAAGGGGGATTTGCCTGAGTTTGTGATGTGCCCCACAGTGAAATACATCATTACCCCTTTTTCCCCCTGCAAAATAATGTGTCCTGTTCTTTGTGCTTAAAACTAGCTGTCACTTTCTTTCTCCCTGGATAACGTATTCCTGGTCTGTGAGCACTGTTAGGTTTTTTGAGTGAAGAAAAGAGCGACAATTCCTCGTGTGAGAAAAGGTAGTTAAAAATCTAGTCAACAAGTCATTCAAACTGCCTAGTCTGTGCTCACAGGTAGGCTAAACCTGGGTGTGATCCACTGTGACGTACCACGAGTAACACCAGCAGTTTAGATTCTTTCTTCGTCATCTTTTGGTTCTTGTATTGCCTGGCTACTTCACAGTGTCCTTGGGGAGCGGAGGGGATATTACCACGCAGTGTTAACTTGTAAACCCTTTCTTGACCCGTTTCTGACCAAACACAAGGATTTTTTTTTTTTTTTAACTCTTTTTGAAGGAATGAAACTTTCCTGTGAGCGAGGAATGTAGTTATCTGCAGCACATGAGTGTTTCTGGTGAAAGATTATTATAATAATGCATAGTTTGAAGGATTATTTCACTTGGGGAAATACTAGAAAATATTTCCACTTAGTCACATTGCTGGTTTGACAGACACCATTTAAAGCCTCACGCAAATCCCTTTCAGTTCCCTTTCAGCAACTCCCTGTTGCTGCCTTGCGAATAACATCTTTCCGAAGATGCTGATGACGACAACATTTATCCAGTGCGGTGTAGATATTTGTCAGGTCAGCAAGATCAGAAAGTGATGAGTCTAGGGCTTGACCCTACGCACAGATATTCTGGAGTAAACTAATGTGAGGATGTGCTTCTTCTGGAATGCTCTGTGTCTTTGAAAGTTAATTAAACAAAAACAAGAGGAGGCACACACAAAATAATTCTGTTTGGATGTTTGGTTATTCCTGACTAGATATTGTGGGGTTTTTCTCCAGTAACATTCTTGTTCACTGTAGAATTCTTCTGCACTAGATAATCTCCTTTATTCTAGACTAACAATTCTACTTTTGCAAGCCCTCAAGCTCAGTTGCTTCAAAAAGTTCTGAAATTTTGGCAAAATTATCTTGAATCTGGGATTAAGAAACAGGTAGTGGATCTTCATGAGACATGGTTCAGTCTGGAAGCCAAGCATGATGCCCAACTAATCTTCCTTCGCCGTGTATTTTTGTTTCATATACTGTGTATATTTGTTACAATAAGATTTGGGTCTGATACTTAGTTTAATATTTAATAATGTGGATAAATATTTTTGTATAAATTGCTATATTTATAAGTAAATATTAATGATTACAGAGTCTATACTGAGAATTCTTTAAGCTTTCATATTGTGCAGCTCAGAAAAGAAATCCCTTTGCTAAAGAATCTGAACGCTTCTTTCAGATCTGTATGTAGTAACTGCGAGCACAAATTCTGAGCCCTCGGAGCAGTGCGTGTATATATAAAAGCCAAAAACAGCCATCAGGATAATTTCAGATCAGGTTTGACCCTATAGTTGTTAGAACTCCTGGAATGGCTTTTGTGAGAGGTATTCCCAGATGTTCCAGTGGAAGTGAAAGGACCCGTTTTTTTACGTTAACATCCTTTTTTGTTGTTTTGGTTTGTTTTGTTTTGGCTGAAGTGCAGCCATTCTGTCAAACCCTGTCATGAAAGGGAAGGATACAACTGGTATAAAACATTTTGGAGTGTACTGGTATGTTCTGGCCAGTACCAGGGAAGCCCTTCAAAGCACAGGAGCTGGTCTGTGAGTTACCGGAGGAAGTGAGGTGGTGGCTGTCGGCTGGTCAGGAAGCCTTGGTGATGCCAGCCAACTCAAACTGCACAGTTTTCCCAAGGTAGGAGGTTGTGGTATGCGGAAGGACCTCTGAGGTCGACAGTGATTTATGTGACAGGCAGGCTCCAGTTTCTTCTTTCCACACAGAGGAACATCAAGAGCTGCACATCTCTTAATTGGGCTGGGTGGTCCTGCAGCAAGGAGAGCCTGGTGGTGCTGGTGGCACGGGGACAGCCACCCGAGGAGGCTAGGGCTTGCCGTGTGGCGCCCTGTGAGGAGGTGCCCGGATGCTCTGGGGGCCGCCCGGGGGCACGCGTCACCCTGCGGAATGATTGCTGGCACTCACCGACCGGGTCACAGATACCCGCAGCTTAACAAAGCTTAACGGGTCAGATTGCTTCACCCAGTGAGCTATACATAGACTTTTATCTTATTATATTGGGAAGTAATTCCCTCAAGGTGATTAATTTCTAGGAAATGTGTATCCCAGTTGTATTATTTGCTGAGCTATCAAAAGTCCTTATTTAATAGTTTGTTAAAATTTTGTTATCCCGTTTTAGTTGTGGAGAATGATTGAACCCCGTCCCGCTGTTATTTCCATTTATGTTAATTATTTGCTTTTAGGAGAGTAATATATTAAGTAATGCTGATAAAGACTGCAATTCTTAGCCGTTTGGTACAGTCTTAAAAAGGACTGCGATGGCAGCTACTGTGTCGGTCTAATGGGATTTACGGTGAGGATACCAAGGTATGTAGGAAAAATTCATCTACTGAAGAATGAAGGCTTAAAGAATATCTGAAAATGAGGATTCATTTCCTTATTAATATTATTAAGAGGCCGTATTTGTACTTTAATTCTCTGCTGTTATTTACTAGTGTCTAATCTATCTGAAATGTGACTGTGACGGTTGAGCAATTTAAATAGAATCATGTTGGATTTCTCATTGTAAGGTGCAATCTGAGGTCATAGCGGGACCCAGCTACATAAGGGTGATGCTTACCTTGAGATTCAGATTATTGTCATAGTCATACGCAGTTCCACAATAAAGGATGCTCCTTCAAATGCATCCTGGCTTTGAATATGCTTTTCAAATTGAAGAGAAGTGGTTTCCTGTACAGAGCGTTAGCCAGTAAGAAGGAAAAACAACCTCTACAAGACTGTGGTAGTATTTTGCATCAGTGATTTCAGGAGAAGGTACCAAACTGCAATTCTTATTCTGAACTTCTCTTTTTTTTCTGGGAGAATAGTTTTGGTGAGGTAGAGAGATGGGTCCATGTAGCCCATCTCTATGTACAAAGATTCCGCCCTATTTCCAAACATCCCTGTTAGGTTGTTTGGAATCTGTAGTCTGATGCGAACTAACGCGATCCTTTTTAGTTGTAGAATCCTGTCATTTCAACTGAAATCCTACAAGGGCCCCGTTAAGACCCAAAAAGCAGTGATACGAGACCAAAGAGGAAGTGTAGCAGTCCCTTCCAGAACTCGGAGAAGGGAACTCGTATGGTGGAAATCCACAGGTAACTTCTGAGTCCTGCTCCTAGTACCAATATTTTATGTTAAGTAAACAGATAATGCTGGAAGACAGTTGGTACGAGTCCTGTTTCAAAGACATTTGTGGGGTTTAAATGGGCACTAAATGAAAGAGTCATTCCTAAGCATACTGACTGTCTCATTATTCAGTTCCTAAAAATTGTGACACTCTCAGAAGATTCTTCTTTAAAGCTCTTACTAGGCCAGTTTATTTGTTAAGGTTTGTTGTGAGTGTCAGTAAATAGGGGTTTTTTCTCATCTGCATGTGATACGGCAGATTCTATCTTTAAACAAAAAAGAAGGTGGAATGCTTGTGCAATACTGGTTTCGTATTCTTAGGAACATCTTAGGCTGAGATCACGAAGAAGCTGATTTCAGCTGTGGGTATCAGATGTTGCAGATGCTCGCTCTGGCAGATACAGCTTGCTGCTTCGGAGGAGACCAGGAAGATGATTCTCTGTCATTGCTGTGGTTAGGCTGTGGCATTGAGCCAGGTTTACTTACATTTTATTGGGAAGCTCAGGCTTATTACTGCTCCTTCCTCTGCTTTCCTTAGGTTTTGTTCTTCTTGAAAGGGCCTAATGACCTTTTTTCCTGCTTGGGTGATCTGGTTTGGTTTTCTGAGCACTAATGCCGTGGCAGCGAGGGAAACAGCAATGCCAGCCCAACCTTGTAAACATCTGCTCTTTTTGGGCATGGCTGCTAGGGAATGGAAGAGGAAAAAAAAATTGTGTATTCATAGATGTCAGATGGTAGAGATTGAAGGACGGGAGGTAACTGCAGCGTTTGGCTGTCTGGTGGGTTTCCTTTCGGCTGGGATTCTGATCTAGGAAGTGAGCCGGTGGGGACCGCAGTAATTTATCAGTCAGAACAAGGAGTAATTTGTATAGTAAAGTAAGCAGGGTGGATACAGGAGAATTGGTCGAGGCAACTATGAGCTTACGTAGTACAAATGCGAGCTGCTTCTCTCCTAGCCTCACGGAGCAGACTGGGGTGTGTCAGATACCCTTCCTCAAAGGCAGGGAAGAGTTAACCAGCCAAGCAACTTATAACCGCTGTCATTTCCACCAGCGAATGTACTTATTTTATAGTTAGGGAAATTTGAAGCACAGTGGGATCAAGTGACCTACTAACATCTCAAAGTCAAGAAACAGTAGCGCGAGTCCTTGAGTTGGAGTGTTCGGAGGTCCCTCTCCTCTACTTCTTTTATTAGGTCATGTTGCTTCTGAGGATAACAACATGTTTGTGCAGTTTGGAAATGCAAGCTGCTTTTTTGCAGAAATATTACTGCAGAATGTTAGAAAACTGGAGAAACACCGAGCTTGAAAACAGATTTAATTCTTGTTTTTAAAATGTAGCAAATGAGGTTTAAAAATATGAAAGGCTGCCAGTCTGCTGTTCTAGTTTAAGTATCTGGGTTGTGATTAGAAAAATATTAGAAATCTGCTGCAGATTTTCAGTGCCATTCCTCCGATTGGACAGCCTCACTGAAAAGGAGGTCTTGACCCCCAAGATCCTGAAAGAGGAATTAAAATTATGTTCCTGCATTTCCTCTCACTAATTATCTCATAAAGACCTTGAAATGTGCTTATGATGTCTGTCACCAGCACATATGGAATTACGTCGTTCCCCAAAGGAACTAGGTAGACTCTTTCTTTTGCCTCTGAATATTTTCTGAGTTGTCAGTTGAAGTTTTACTGGAGAAGCAATTTTTCAAGTTGCGTTTCAAGCTCAACAGCTCTCACATCCCGTAAGCATTGTTGTGGTTTTTTTAAACTTAGTCTCAAGAAGCATCTTTTTGATTTTTCTGCTCCATTTCCACTCCTTGCCTCCAGGTTAAGGTGTTAAATTGTTTCTCTGTCAGAGCTAAATAATCTGCCGCTGGATGCTTTAATAGGCATGAAGGTGCACTGACAAATCTTCGTTTCGGGAGCGGTGCTGCTCAGCTATGATGTTGTTTTGCAATGCTTTGCTGTTAAATTTTGTGATGAAATGTCTAGAAGAAGAGCCTGCCAACGTTGTAGCCGTTTTGAGTTGCGCATGCTGAAAGCCAAGCTAATGGGAAAATCTTACTTTTTTCACAGTTGTGTTTGAAAAAGTAAAAAAAAAAAATCCAAACCTTTCGATCTTGAGGTCAGAATATTGCTATTGGTACTATTTGCTAGATGACCCATTTCTGGGTGTGCAATTGCTATTTTTAGCTTCGGTCATCACGTACCAGCGCACCTGTGTATGGCAGGTATTCCCCGAGTTCAGTGGTTTTGGAACTTCGAGGATCGCGAGCGCGTGCTGAGCTCTGCAGCTGGAACCTCCATCTTGTTGCAGAACCCAGACGACTTCCTGGCGTTGACTGGCAGTAGTGCTGGAGTTTAGCAGCAGGAGAGAGGATTTGTAGCATTTCCAAAGAGTTTGCACTCAGTAGCTCTAAGTAAGGAGAACCATAACGGGACTCTTCATTCATAGCTTCTTGATGCAAAACCAGGGTGAGCCCCCGGTGTTGAGTGTGGTGCCATGACGTAGCAGTTCGGTTCGTACTCCAGAAAGCGCATCCTCTGGGACGGAGCTCGGCGCTGGCAGTTGGCCTCCCGTTGCCAGTTGCGTTGGGTCTATAATAACAGTTCAAACTAGGATTTTTTTCCCTTTGTAACACTTTTTTTTGGGTGTTTTCCTCCTCTTCTTATTCCCTGGCCTATTCTGTTAATCAAAAATAAGAATTACAGTATGTCCCGGTTAAGTATAGTGCAGGCATTATGGTTCTCTGCCTGGGCTGAAGCTTCTGTAAATGCCACACACAATCTTGGAGAGCGGCAGTCTTCCAACTGTAATAGCCAAATGGCTGGAATAACTTTTTATGCTGTGTTTAATTTCTCTAAACTATTCCTCTCTTCATCCAGGAAAGACAGTTTTAAGAAAATCTTCTTTAATGTATTTTGGTACCGTGTCAATCAATCTTTTATTGCTTTCCAAATTATCTCTAAAATTTGTACCCGAAAAAAAAGAATTTGAATAGCTCAATAATTGCAGATTATCTTGGTATCTTCCTGCTTTTCTGACAGAGCAGCAGAGGTCACCAGCATTTATGAGTCTGAGACCTAAGCACAACACATCTTAAATGTAGCACTTTTAAAATTCCGGTATTGTTTTGTTCGATGCTGGAATTCGGTGTTGAGCCTGCACTCCAGACTCCTTAAAGCTGCAGTTTGCAGACTTGCTAAGGAAAAGGGGACACATCTCTCTGCTGAATGTAACACAAAGTCACCGCAACGAGTGCATGTGATTGCCTGTAGCTTTCTAGTGATAAAGACAGTTTCACATGAGAAAAATCTGCATTGATCCTAGTCCCGATGTACCTTTTACTTCATTAGAAGAAAAAAATTGATCAGCATAGATAAAACTCCTGATCAATGATCCTAGCTTTTTTTTTTTTTTTTTTTTTTTTTTTTATTAACTTTCT
>JAAGAY010008123.1:119125-138802 GCA_011801015.1 Ardeotis arabs
CGCCCGGGCGGCGCGATGCTGGGGCAGAGGCCCGGCTGCCTCCCCGCCGCCTGCCGGGATGGTACGGTCTGCAGAGGGACCCCTGTAACGTCGCTCCGCTCAGCCATCCCTCGCAGATGCCGAACCGCGATTGCTCCGCGCTGTGAGCGAAATCAGTTGGGATTTGTGATGATGTCTTAGCCAAGTAAGTAGCGACAGCCACCGCATGAGAATAAGAATAATCATAATAAAAAAAAAAAAAGAAAAAAAAATCTTTCCCCTTTCCGTTCTGAGCTTGTTTATTTGGCAATTTGCTGCTCGTGAAGGCGCAAGCTGATGAGAAAATGGTGTGGAGAGCGGGTCTGAGCGATGCGTTAGATTTCGGCTGGTGCCCTGTGCATCTCTGGCAAGGTAATGCTGCGACTTGTGTGGATTGTTCTGTAAGGTCAGGCAGCAGCTGCCGGGCTGAAAGGCGCTCCTGCATCAGAAAGCATTCCCTGGGATTTTGCAGGTTGAAAATGCAGTATGATCTTGCTGTTTTGTAAACAGATGGGCTTGATTTTGATTAAATCTGTTATTTAGAGATGAGGAAAACACGTGGATGAGATTTAGCTTTTATCATTGCCGGTAAGAATCGGATGTGCCTTTTTTTCTTTCAGAAGTGAAGTGCAGAAAAGACAGAAATGTGAGCAGTACAGTTTGACTTTTTTTTTTTCCTAACTTTAATATTCTCCTATGATAGGTGAAAACATTTCTTGTTAGGAAAATATGTAATGCTCAGCTGGGTTTATTTATAGAGCTGCTTGCAGTGTTTCGATGTGTATGTCTGACAGTAAAGGACACATAGGTTAAAACCCCCAGACATTGCCTTTCTATTGAAATGGATTAGAAAATACTGTTAAGGAAAGAGGGAATTTTATGTAATGCCTTCTAAGCATGCATGATGTTTGCCGTGGTAAGGTGGGGAGAGGCTTTCTGTGGTATATGGTACAATAGCTAAAAATTCTGTCAGAGAGATTTTTTTTTTTTTCTTAAAGAAGAATCAGCCCCAAATCCCTGAGTGCTGCATGGGAAAGCTTTTGCCTATTCGTGGAGCATACCACTCTGTAACGGCACACATAAGATTACGGGAGTCGTTTCCTATTATGTAAAGGGAGATTCTCCGCGTTTGATCCCAGCCTGCGGCGCTGGCAGCGCATCTGCCCAGTGTTCCTGGGCAGCTGGCCAGCTGGTCCCCAGCTTCCCATTTCCTGACCGCCCGCTGTCCGGTACGCGCTGGGGCAGCTGCTCTCACGTCGCTTCCGAGGGCGAACGGGAGGATGGCCATCGGCAGCCCTGCGGCGCCCGGGCAGCCGGGAGCTGATGCTTAGCCTGCTGCTCCCATCCCTTCTGGAAGGTGAGTATTGAAGTTGCTCCGAGTGAAGGGCTATTCTTTCCCAGTTAAATCGGTCGTGCATCCACAGAGCTGCGTGCTCGTTAGGGCTTCTGGTCGTTCGACCCCCGGGTTGCGTTCTGTCAGGGGCTCTGTTACAGGATTGCAGAGATGTTACACAAGTTAGGATGGCTGAAAGACAGCTGGTACGCTTAATATGGAAAAACTGCGCTTTTGTTGCTAGTGTTTGTGGTTAATATTAGATATATGCAGCATGAAATTGCTAATGAGGGCTTTTTGTTAGTCTTTGCTTAGTGAAAGGGGATTACAAACCTACTGCACAGTCCACTTTTTTTTTTTTCAGTGTTGAGATGCATTCCTGATTAGCATTTAATTTGTGAGAGGTCATCCATATGCATGACTAGCTCTTGTACCTTGCTCTGAAAAAGCTGTTTGACTCAGGTATCCAGCAGGTCTTTGATCACGTACAGCTTTTACTTTGTTCATGTTCCTCTCATTTTAATCTAAATTGCTACCAGTGAAGAAGTCTTCTGTATTTTCCCTGTAGTGCAGGTAAAATGAATTAAGTTTGTGAATAAAGTGGTAAAATAAAGCTTGTAGATAAGTTGTGTATAGTAATGCAGCATGAATATTCTTTTTTTCCTTTTTTTTTTTGTGTATGTGCCCCCTTTTTCATCCTTTCTATATGTCTGTCTTAATTTCTGTGGAGAATTGATTTTGGCCCAGCACATCAATAGTAAATATTCTTGCATTTTCACAGAAATGTCATATTTTTTTTTCTGTTGCAAATCGAAACTGAATGGTATTTCTCATGCTTTCTGCATATATAAAAAGGTTTCATGCATGTGCACGGACACAGCTTGGAGGAGTTGCAGGCTTCTCAGTAGGATTGCAGGTTACAGAAGACAAGGTAATGATGAACTAGGTACCATACTGTTTGTTGAAGAGCTTCCACGAAGTGACTTTTCTGAGTGCTTTTTTTCTTTTGTATTTCACATCGTGTATCTAGGAAACAGTTTTGAAGGATTCTTTTTTCCCCTTTCATCTTCCCCCAGCTTACCTTTTCCAATCCTGTTGAATTTGGGATGCAACCAGTTTTTAATCACACAAAAAAAAAATATTCCTATCTGAATACAGACAATGTGGGCATACATTCTAGTAATAGATAAGAATATTACAAGTGTTCTTGCTTTTTTTATTTTCATCCTGCAGTTCATCTTTTCAGATGTCAGTTGTGTATGCAGGAATTCCTTGTTACATTTTGAAATAAATGGAGAAGTCGTGACCTTGTAACTCCCTCTCGCACTCCCTGAAACCCCATTATACTGCAGTAGGACTCCGGCAGCAGATGGTCCTGTAAACCAAACCCTCCTCCTCTTAATAAATGTAAATACTTTCACAGGTCTGACTTAAAATGGTGTTCCGAAGGGAAGAAAGCGGTTTGTTTGATTCGCCCAGCTGTCAAAAATAACCAAAATAACCTAACCTTGTAGAGAATGAGCTTGCCTTTTGCCAGATTTCTCATTATGTTTTCAAGGAGAGACAAAGAAGGATGTTACAGTTCACTGGGGTTTAGCAAGTATTGCTGAGCCTTTCCGGCTGATGCTTGGGAGTGAACAAAAATTAATTACATTCATATACATTATCCGATCAACTGAACCCCTCCCAATTAAAATTACACATTGCTGCGTAATTTTAATAAGCCAGTTGAAAAAGGGGTTAAAAAAAAAAAAGCTAGGGATGATTATGATTAAGTCATCTGCTTCTGGAGAGGTGTTTCTGTTTAATTCATATATTGAAATGTGTTGCTAAAGCTGAAGACGGTCTCTCTCGTGCTTTCGTTAAGATTCCTTCCGTGTCGAGCCGAGGAGGTGGCAGTGACTCCGCTCTGCACGGAGGCTCCCTGTCGAAGGGCTCGGTGGCACGCCGGGCACCAGGAATCTGGGTGAGCGGGGCAGTCCTGCTGCCTCTGCAGCACCTGCAGTCCGGGCCTGGTGCTTGCCGCCGGGAAACCTCCGCCTGGATCCGCCGTGGCGGGGCTTGACTGCGCACAGGGATGCTCAGCCCTGCGAGACCGTGTAGGATTTATCCTTGTCTGTGACCTGTGTCCACACTGTGTTCAAAGAGAACAGATCCTCAGTGGAACGGTTGCATAATAGAGCAGTATTTCTTCCGAGATAGGTTATGTTTCGTATGCTAGATTTTTTATAAGTGAGGATATATATAGGCTTATATAACTATATAGGCTTTAATTTCATACATTAAGCAATGAAGATGATCAACAGCATTTTATTGGAATTTTTATTTTAAAGCTTGATGCCCTTTTGTACAAAGCATAAACATATGGTACAATTTTAAGAGCTGAGCTGTGGGTTTTTTGTTTCAAGTTGTACAGGTTTTATTCGTGTCTAGGGGGGAAAGCATGCTTTTAATGTTATTTTCGTTGATATATGACCTTGTGTTTTGTATTAAAACTGGAGATTTGCAGTTGAAGAAGAAGCACCAACAGAAGGGTTGGGAATGAAACCTATTTTAAAATAGCCCAGTAATAGGGGAATACTTACAGGAGGCTGGCCTCACTGTAAAATGCAGGATGTGTTCCTTCACAGCACTGCAGATCAGGGAAATACGGAGACCCAGAAGTGATGTGGGATGCCCGCTCAAACATCAGACTTTGCACAGTTGAGAAATGGTAACCAAGTTACAAAATACTTCCGTTCTGCCACGTCCTAGATGAACGAGTTCATCCTGTTGGCAATACATTTTTCCTTGTTTTTAAAGTAACCATTGCACGGTTAAAGCATGTGAGGGTTGTGCACCAGGCTATCAGAGAAATCCTAGAAGCAGTCAATGTGGAGACCTAGAAGAGGACCAACAGTAACCATGAAAGAGTTTGTGCATTTTTTACCCATTGTCTCCTTTCCACACGCGGTGAAGGTGAAATGGGTGGAGAAGCTAGGTGATTTCAGAGGCACAGAATCACAGAACAGTTGAGGTTGGGAGGCTCTTCTGGATGTTGTCCAGTCCAGCTCCCCCTGCCCAAACTGGAGTCACCTAAAGCGGATTGCTCTGGCCTGTCTCCAGTCAGGGTTTGATCGTGTCCAAGGATGGAGGCTCCACAACCTCTCTGGGCAACCTCTGCCAGTGTTTGACCACTCTCACAGTTTTCTCATTTTAAATGGAATTTCTATGTTTGTTTGCTCTCATTGCCTTTTTGCCTTTCACTGGGCACCACTGAGAAGAGCCTGGCTCCATCTCTACTCCCTCCCGTGTATTTATACACGTTGATAAGGTTCCCGTTGAGCTTTCTCTTCTCCAGACTGAGCAGTCCCAGTTTTCTCAACCTCCAACTTGCATGTCAGGTGCTCCAGTCCTCCTCCATCTTTGTGTCCCTTCATTGGACTCTCTCCGGGAAGTCCATATCTCTTTTTTACTGGGAGCCCAGCACCAGACGCAGCACTCCAGGTGTCTCAGCAGTGCTGGGTGGAGGGGAAGGCTCACCTCTCTCAACATGTTGGCAGGGCTCTGTCTAATGCGGCCCAGGAGGCAGTTTGCCATCTTTGCTGCGAGGACACATTGCTGGCTCACAGCCACCTCTGGCTTTGGGTCCACCAGGAACCCCAGGACCTTTTCTGCAGAGGTGCTTTCCAGCCCGTTGGCCCCTGACCCATCCTGCCTTGGGTTACTCCTCCCCAGGGGCAGAAGTTGGCAGTTCCCCTTTCTTGGTCATCCTGAGGTTCCCATCAGCCTATTGCTCCAGCCCGCCGAGGTCCCCCTGAATGGCAGCTCAGCCGTCTGGTGTTACTGACCCCACTGCCCAATTTTGTGTCATCTGCAAACTTGCAGAGGGTGCTCTCAGTCAGTTGTATCATCCAGGTCATTCATAAAGACACTTGGCTATTGTCTTGCAAGAAGTCACTTGGAAGGAGAGAATTAGACCTGGAACTGTAGTTGCAAGATTTAGCGCAGAACTGAAGCACTGCGTACTAAAAACGCCCCAAATGTGGTCAATGTGTTTACAATTGAGAGTGGAAGTTGCAATACTGAAGTCCAGTACATTGCATCAGCATCCTAGATGCCCTTCGGTACGTGTAGAAACTTTTTTGAGGATTAAAAAGGAAAATTGATGATTTAGGTTTACTAAAAGCTTATTTTATGTATTAAAGAGTGAAGAGTCACAGCTGGTGAAGTAATTTCAATTGATAATTTCATTCACTGCATTTCAATTAAAGTGAGTTAAAAATAAAAACTATATAGATGAATGAAAAATAAAATGAGTTTTAGTCCAATATAATTTGAATCTTGCTGAAAAAATGTATCACATGAAATGAGAGAATAGGATAGGGAAGATACTTATCTGTTAGATGTGGGGCAAAGAGATATTTCAGTGCGGTCATCTCCTGTCCAGCTCGCTGGCCATCCTAGCTCTTGACCTCTGGAAATTAGTTAAGCATTTGAAGTATGACACTCCTCGTGCGTACACTTCATCCGAGGAGATCTTCACTTAGACAAGAGCTGTCTTCAGTACGATAAGTTATCTTCCGTGCTCTTATTTGAATTGTGCTCCATAGTCCAATTCAGTGCAAACTTTGTACCTCAGCTTAGGACGAGATACGGCATTTTAAATGTCTTCAAGGATTCCTCCCTCTGTGTACCCCAGCCAAGGACCGATGAGATAATTCCCACCTTGCTAGAGACAACAGTCAGCTTACTGCGGTTTTAAAGTAGAGGTTAAACTGCCCATTTTGTTGGTTTAACAATTATTTTAGAAGAAAGCTAAGTCCCACTGTATACTACCGTAGCGCTGTCAATTTATAACAGAATGGGAATTTTATACTGGCCTTTAAATATCAGGTCAGACAGAGCCAGCCTTAAGCGTTCTGGGAAGAGCGTAAGTAGAAATACCTCCAACTTTTTCCGTTAGCCAACTGGCTAATTGGAGCAGATCCAGCGTATGAAGAACCAGAAGTGTAGGCACATGCTGACCAGGAGTAAGAGCTTGCTGTCCAGGTGACCGTCCTCTGTCCCGGAGCGCTGGTCAGCCAGCTGTCACAGGTGAGGCAGGAGATGACAGCCTGTAATGGATGTGGACACTGGGGTTTGTTCAAAATCCAACAAGTTTAGAGCTTTTACCCTGCAGCATGTCACACAATCTGTGCTAGGCGTCCCCTGCCGTTTGTCTCCATGAATCTTTCGGAACTCCAGGGTCTTCCAGGATCTTTCATCTAGTATTCACTTTTTTTTTAATCCCAGGCGCCATTTCTTTCTCTGAGACCAATTCTGTGGGGAGGACCTTTGTTTACCCTCCTCTTCCTCCTGGAGCTTGAGGGCCTCTGGTTTCCAAATCTCGATTGTGTCGTCTGTGCAGAAGCCCAACATGTGATCAGCCTCTTTGGTGGTGCTTTCTCATGTCTCTTCGTTAATTGGATGTCCCACTGTTATTTAATGCAAGTATTATCAAAATTTGCAACCAGCCCATTTGAATTGCAGCCAACAAGAGCCTTATGTGTGAGAGTTGAGCAGTTTTGGACATATTTACACACCACCACACATCCAATTGTCTGCTGCATTCTGTGTTTCAGCCATTTTTCACCTACAGCTGGAGCACGCTTCTCCACAAATGGGAACGGTGAGGACCTCCATTCCTGTTGCCTTTGTCGCCTCAGGCCTTTCAAAAACAGATGTTGCCATCCATGGGCTTTGTTGCAGTAGGTTTCTCAGTGTTAGTGGACCTTGAAAAAAGAGTTACGCTTTACAGAAGGGTGGTGACTGTTTCTTTTGGCATGTGCAATGTACATCGGTTGTCTTACGGGATGGACGAATATATTGTAATGGTCATGCTCAGCGCCGAACTAACCTTGACACAAACACCGCTGCTGATGAAGCACAATAAAAATACGCTGCTGCCATTACGACTTGTCTTTCAGAATGGTACACTTTGTGTCACGCAGGTAATTAGAAGAGAACGGTGTTCCCAATAAACTGTTCCAGCCTCCTCGGGAAACGTGTGATCCCAAATGTCGGGAGACAGCATTGATTTGTGTCCTTTGTAAGTCAATTTAGGAAGAAACTGTTGTCCTGGCTGCGGACAACTCTTTAATTTTACACTGCATGCTTACTGCATTCCTTTCCTCTGCTTGAATGATAATGAAGATTTTGCGTGTTCTAAAAATATATCAACTGATGTTTGATATTAAGGGACCAGGGAAATGCAATTGCAATGAAATAATGATTTTGTGTCGCTGTTCACAATGAAATGAGATTGTCGTCCTCCCTCCCTGCAGTACTGAAAGGAATAGCAATTTAGGAGTAGTCTGGCCAGCCCGGGAAACTCGCAGAATGGCACGCGGCTTCACAGCTGCAATGGCAATTGTGGCGTGATCCGAGGAGGGTGCGCGCGTTGCTGTACCACTGGTTGCCTCCGTAATGCTGTAGCGGTAAATTGTTACGAGAGAACCGCAGGATGAAATGGTAGTGCTAAGTCAGCGTTACTGGATAACGTGGCTGAGAACGCCATGAAAACAAACTCTTGGAGCAGGAGGATTACAGAAGTAATGATAGGCCTCATCTCCATGCAGCGTACCTCCAGCTTTCCATGTGGGCCTGGGGACAGACTCGTAGTTTTGCAGGTTATTTTCTTTGGTTCACACTAAGCATTTGGTGCCGGTCTCATACCCACGCGGCATTCTTTTGCATTGGGCAGGACAGAGCTCCTTGTCATGGAGGGGAAGGCAGAGGGGGCTGCCTTATGTGTCTTGGATTGACCTGAAATAAATTCCTCTTGCAGCATCAAGAATTCCCCTTCGGAGCGTAGGGGGTTTGAGCTGATGTTTTATTACTGAGCATGTGTGAGGAGCTGTTAGTCCCCAAGGCACTCGATTTATGTATACGCACCGCTACGTGCAGAATTTTCTGTTCACTTGATTTTAAATCTTGTTTTGGTTCATCCGAAATAGCGTGTGGTGTTTCCGCCTGTTCCGCGTAGTGCTTAAATATTAGAGATGGGTATAGGAAGTGGAGGGGTGGAATGTATTTCCATGTTTGGGCTGAAATGGAAAGACAGAGGAGTGTATCTTTTCCAGGAACGCATGGTATAACGAAGGTGGTGTGTGGATGGAGACGGCTGGAGCCCCTCTCAAACGAGGTGATTGCGGTGGGGCCTGGCTGGTGCCCGAGCCGGGGGAGCTGGCGTGGGCCGGCCGCTGCCTGTGGCTGGTATCAGGCTTGACCTTGGTGAAGGGATGGTGTGGTAGCAGAGCCAGGTTGAGCTCAGGCTGTTAGAAAAGGTGCTCTTTGCTGCAGAGGTGGAATTGCTGCCTATTTCTTTGGTTATCTTCATATGAATCTTCATGTAACTCTTCATTTTGAGAAACTATAGTTCCTATGCCATTCCCTCCTTTCTTATGGATCCTGCCCCCCAGAGCGATGTTTGCAAAATAAAAAAAAAAAATGAACCAGCAACCTCAGGTAAGGACGTATAAAATCTGCAGTAGAGAAATGGGATTATATATTTATCTGACTTCTCGTGTAGACAGATGACTAATATAGTACCAACTGCAGGGTTTATACCTTCTGTATCATTAAAGTTCCCTGTAACTCTAATGTGAAAAGATAATAAATAAAGTGTCCTCTTCCCTGCCCTTGTCCTCCTTTTTCTAGTTTAGAAATACACTTGGAAGTTTTAATCTGAAAACGTGATTCTGATATCAGAACTGAGGATGGAAAGAAGTGAAAGAGAAAATGGAAGACCTCTGAAGTGTTTTTTCTTGAACCTTTTGAAGCGTTAAAATTGAGTGCATGAGGTCTTAACCTACAAGCCTCATTTACATATCTTTTGGATTAAGAGGATATCTTTAAAAATATTGCTAGAAAAGTATTTTTGGGGATTTTTTAAATTCACTTTTTAGAGAAAACTAGACTATAATTTCTTGATCAGGTCCAGTTTCCTTCTAAGGAAATCTTGTTCCCCTCCTTTATCTTATATGGAGCAGATGAAAACTACAGATACAGGACGTTATTTTAAAAGTTTTTATTATCAGGAAGGTAAGTAGCTGTACCTTAGAGCTTTAATTGCCAAACTCTGAGAGAAGGATAATTATAATATTTAAAATCAAACTGAATGAGAATGCTATGAAAGAACAAATGATAAAGTAACGAGAAATAAGCATACGTATTATTTGTTTGAAACAAGGCACTTTATACTGGGAGACAGTACCACTGATCTCACTCCGGAGATCTTTTTGCTTGTGATCCGTGGGAATCAAAGAAGGTTAGGGTCTGTAATTCTGTGTAAAGCCCCTGTGCCGGATTTATTACCTGAAGTGAATTATAACGCCTAACCCTGCTCTCTGTAGGCAGATGCATGTCCCAGGGGTTGTGACCCTGGCGTAAAAATTGAAGTGGGACACTCAGTACTGAAACCAGTAACACGGAAATTGGAAACTCTGCAGAAGATTTGCTGCTAATTAGGACACTTTTCGTTTTTAGAAGCTTGTTTGGTGAGAGCTCTGGCCATTGCTGGATTAGGAAAGGAATAAGTCCCTCAACATAGAAAAAAAAATACACATATGTGTGTGTGTATATACATGTGTATAAAAGCACCCCAAATGGAGAGCCGTTGTTATAACATCCTTTCTGTTGTTTAGTTTACTGTGCAGTTTAATTCCATTCAAAGTTAGTTTTTCAGTGATTCACTTGAAAACAATAACAATTTTGTACTCCCTCCCACACACAAGATCCACTCCCTTCCTCAGTAATTCTTGTTTGACCTTACAACTAGTTCTCTAGAAGCCTTCCTAGCAGCTGCCAGAGGTTTCTGTTGGGCAGCCACCCTCGGGAATGCTAGCAGCGCGTTGCTCTGTTAGTCTGCTTTTCGCGTTCCGTAGTCAACACAGAGCCTCGAAGCTTGAGCTCTTGGTTAATTCAAAGTTTTATACGGATTTGACTTTCTCTCTTACGGCTCTGCCTTTTTATAGCAACCAAGTCCCACCGCAGTAATAAAAAGACAAACACGGGAACACTTGTGATTGCTTGAGATAAAAATTTCTCGAGAGCTATGGAATTAATGCCTGCAAAAGCCTGGACAGACTGTGGAATGAACCTCTTACTCCATGAAGTCACAGAGCACCAAACATCTATGGTGATGCCCATAAGGACGTGATGAATCTGGTTTTAGTTCAGTTTAGGAAGGAAGAGGGAGTGTATCCTGTCCTTTTTTAAAATCTGTGAGGTGAACAAACCCAATAGAAGTCTAGAAATAAGGACCCTCTCCTGAACCTGTTATTATATGACTTCAAGGTTGTTCAGGTTCCATGGGAAAGGCAGAAGGTGTGATATTCTGTGCTTCCCAGGAGAAATAGTCTCGTAAGGAAAAAATATGTAGGCCAATGAGAGTGGCTTGGGGTTTTATTGAGCCACATAGAGGATGGAAAAATTCTTGATGTTTCTGTCTGTCTTGCTGTCTTGACCCTAGGAAATGTCACAGATATTTACAATAAGAGTTTGTGACTGCAGCTCTGTGACTGCAATGCTGACGTTGGCAGAAGGCTTTTGTGGCACGGCTCCCTGGGCCTAGTGCGCAGGCATGAGAGCAGCTGTGAGGAGCTTATCCAAGGAGTGCAGTTAATTTGTAAACAACTGGTGACAGGGACATAACCCAGCTAAAAAGCCTGTATGTTTGATTTTAAAATCTCTTACGTGCATTCTCACAAGGTGTACAGAGTGGAACAGCTGCTGTCAGTCTGTCCTTCGTATATCCATACAGTCGGCGTGTCCCAAAAGCCTCCAGCGGTGACTTGCCTCCCTTGAGCCTCATCATCAAAGCCCAGCAAGGCTGATTTTAGCTCTTCATTTCTCTTAAATATATACCCGAAGGAGAAACGTAATTTGCTGTGTGTCTTTGTGAGACTTTTTGAGACGAGTTATTGAGAATTGAGGTCATCCTGGTTCAGCCTGGCAGCGGAGTACCTCTGCGTGGTTGTCTCCAGAACCAATGTCTCCCAAGAAGTCTTTGACTCGGATTTCTTGCTTGACTGTGTTGCACAGTCTCTCCCTTTTTTCCAGACCGATGGTTGTATTGGTGGTTGTTGCTTGTTGATCTTCTGCAGCATCATCTGCTTTCATTAGCATTTTTGAACAAAGGAATGAATCAGAATAAATCACAACTAATAGAAATATAGGAACAGATTATCATTTTGCAAAGCTGAACTCTCTCAAAGGAGATTACGTATTTAAATTGAACAAATACAACTTCATAAATAAACTAAATTAAACATCATCTAATTTTACTTTTGAAGCCAAGTAATTTTAATCCATACTCAGCCTCTCATATAAATATTTCCCAACTCAGTTTTATTCTTTGAAGCATTCTTATTCATATTTAAAAACTAAAAATGTGCCAAATTGAACCGCCGTGGTGCATGCTGGCTAAATGTAAAAGCCTGGGTATGTTACATAATAATCTGAGAGCTGGCAAGAGGAAGAGATTGCTTTTGTGAGTGTCCAAGTAGCAGCGTGAAAATGCTTTGGAGAACCTGATGTTTCTCTCTAAAGCTATCTGACCGATGGCATGTCTGGAAAATCCTTTTTGTAAATCCCTTATGCATAGTTCAAAAGGAAGCAATGAATGATTAGAAATCTATATATTTCCCCGGGGAAAGTTCATGCAGAAACTCTGGTGGTGCAAGCATTACACAGATGGTCGGCGTTTTGAACAAATTTGTGTTCATAAATGGAAGAGAGACTTCTACTGTGTAACTGATGCTTAGAATTGGGAGCATTTAAACACCCCAGATATGTTCCTTTGTGATTGGAAATGTGCTTTAGCAGTTGTCTTATTAGACAAGGAAGAACCTTTAAAAAAAATATATGGCAATGAGGTGCAAGAATTCTTGTTAAATGTTCAAATACTGTTCACTAAGCTGAAATACAGTTTTAGCCCACTCCCACCCTATCGTCTTCAGTCTAAAAACCATGACCAAAAGCCATTCTCCAGAAATAGACTTTTTTTTCTTCAATATTCATTAAATTGTTACGTACAGGTTGCAGAACTGACCTGTCCGATGAGTTCAGTAGCTGAAAGTAGACAGTGGTTTTCAAAAATACCTAATTTTCCAAGTAAATCCAATTTCAGATTACCAAGAACTTTTTTTGTTGTCTAATATCTTGAAGATTGAATAAAACAGAAGTAGTGAAACAAATTTCTGCAGGTTTTTTTTTTGTTTTTAACATTAACCCATTTATTTATGCTCTAACACAGCAACTCCTCTCCAACAGTAGAAACAAAACTTATGTGTAAGATTTGTTTTGATATTAAAATCACTCGTATCAATAGTTTTAGTAAAATTATAATTTTATTACCACACTTATGGTAATAGCTGAATATAGCTTTTCCCAGTATTTGAATGGAGTATTTGCTGTGTGCAGTACCAACAGAGCAGAGCTTGCTAATTCTCTTCAGCGGTGTGGAAGCGTTGTAGATTAAGGAGCAGGCCCCAGGAGGAGAAGAGATGCCATAGGCAGGCCGGTGGGAGCGGTCCTCTCGAAAGCTCAGCGGTACAGAATGTGAGAACTTAAATTACTAAATTTCTTCTTCAACTGAAACGCAGAGCAGCCATCAACAGCGAGGGGAGGTGAAGGCTGGTTTCGTTTGTTTGGTCTTCCTCCACAAATGGGAGGTCTGGACAGGTCTCCTGGAGAGGCATCTTATCACATGGCAAACAAAACATATGATGCTGTTGGTTTCTAAATGCGTACGGTTTTGTCTGAAATCAAAGAAGATGGCTAGTTCTCAAATGACGTGTGCAGCTGGTGATTTGTTTGTTTGGTACGAAGGAAGATCTGCGGTGAGGGGGTGCACGTTGCTGCGCTAGTGCTTCCCTGCATTCTCAGGGCGTCCCCGAGGGCGTTTGCAGCCATGATGAGGTAGTAGGAGGGATAATTTCATTAGCAGAGTGCAGCAAGAGAATGGTTCAAGAGCTAGATGAAGCCATTTTGCAAGTAACATATTTTCATAGTCCTGCATCTTAGAACTATCGCTGACGCACAGGTACGATACACTGGTGACAGGCATATGCTCTTCAGGGTGGGAACAGTGGGAGAGGTCGGGTACAATCGACTGTATTCCAAAAACATGAAATGAAAACTATTAAGTGTTTCCTGCAAATAGTAATTACTAGATTTTGACAGTTCTTGAAAGCCTGATGCGAAAAAGTTGGCATAATAGCTTTGGTATTTTTTTGGAAGTACATCCACCTGCAGAGAAAGAAACATAAAAGCTAATTTAATGCAATTTTTCCAAACAATATTTTGACTCTTCTCCTGTGGATGGTAGTAGTTCTCTCACCACTGAACTCCTGGCTGCATTCAGTGTACCTGTTATGTTGGAGATGATTAGATTCTGCCCTTCATCCCAACCGTCTGTTAATGGCAACAACTGCCTTTTGCGTGTTCAGATCCTCTGGACGTACTGCTTACAATTACAAAAGACTGATAAGCCCCCCTCTTATTTTTAATAGATAATATGCATTGTGATTTTTAGTGGTTTAGCCACCATTACACATAACCATTATATTAATATCTTAAAAACTGATGCTTCTCAAATAGCTTTTTTTTTTTTTTTGGATGGTTTGATGAGATGTTGATATTTGAATAATCAACGCATAGAAAGCATGGCGCTGCTTAGAATTCTGACTAAAATCTTCTTTGGTCATAAACGTTAAATATTCTCTTATGCACAAGATACTAAATTTTTTACCAAATTCTGTATGCATGAGTCATGCACAGCAACACAAGGTAACGTACTTGGTTGCAGCTCAAACGAAATAAGCTCGTTCCAGCAAATGTTTCTAATCAAGGGCAAGCAGTCTGGTATGATGCTGCAGAACTGTTTGCTAGAGTTGCGCAAAGAATATTTTAAACTGTGTGTTGCTGGGAGTTAGTGGGGTTACTGTAGTGAATCCAATAAAGCAGAGCTTCACAAAATTCAAGCGCAGCGGTTTGGGCGGTGACCCATCCTCTGCAAAGGAGCCGGCCGACGTGGTGCCGAGTGAGATCGCCTGGTGCCTTTTACGGGGGTTGTGGGTGCGTAAAAAAACCAGCAGAACTGAAGTTTAGGATTGATAGAATCACAGACTGGTTTGGGTTGGAAGGGACCTTCAAAGCCAGTCCAACCCCCTGCCAGGAGAAGGGACATCTCCAACCAGATCAGGTTGCTCAGAGCCCCGGCCAACCTGGCCTGGAATGTTTCCAGGGATGGGGCATCCACCACCTCTCTGGGCAACCTGGGACAGTGTCCCACCACCCTCAGCATAAAAAATTTTTTCCTAATGACCAATCTAAATCTACCTCCCTCTATTTCGAAACCATTACCCCTCTCCTGTCACAACAGGCCCTGCTGAAGAGTTTCTGGTGTCGGATATTGGTCGGGCTAGTAGAAATGCCTGTAACTTCTGATGTCGTGACTAAAAGTTGCCATCAGTAGATTTCTCTAGAGAGAAATATTTAATAGCAGTCCTCAAGAGGCTGTGTCATTTGCCCTGCTTGCTGGCTAGAGAAAATGTTTCCAAAGCTGTGTAAAACTGGAAGTCCTAAATATAAGCTGAGTCAGTATATTTTTTTTTTTTAAGATCACATTAACCTTGTGGCCTCCCCAGAACATTCTCTGGTTCCGAGATGGATTATTTTTGAAAAGTAATATACGCTACGTATGGCTAGATATCATTGACCTCGGTAGTGTCCTGTGTGGCCATTAGGATCATGACCAGTAAAATATTCAGAGGTTAAAGAAAAAAAAAGTACTTAGAATTGCTTATCTTTATATGATTTTTTAAATTAGGTATGTTTAAAGTATTTCAGCCTTTATTTACATGCATATACAACTATGTTATTTACTAATTGTTTGTTATGGCGTGTTTTTCTCAATCACATCTACTTTACACAGTTTTAACCTAAATTATTTCTTTCTAGTGGAGCCGCACCAGATGAGGCAGCCCACATACATGTATCAGGTGCATCATGGATAAAATAACCAAAATAATTCTGAGTGGAAAAAATTGCAGGTTATCCACAAAAAAAAATTCCATAATTAAGAAACTGGATGAAGAGAGAGGGAAGTAACTCGGTCTGTATTTTAAGCATAGCTCTAGATGAAAGAGAAATAATGGTTTTTTTTTGGTTGACACGGCTGGATTCATTTTGCGTGCTTCCTAGAAAAAACTGTTGTAATGTCTTTCTCTGTTCGTAGATGCAGTAGACTTTCATTGCGGAGTTCTCGTAAGAATTGTCTCATTAAAGTTGGTAAAGTGGCTGATGTTTGAACGGGTGATGCTTGCACATCGGGATGTTGTTACAAACCCCACTGCGCTGGTTTTGAGAAGCGTGGTTAGAAGGTGTAACGCGTGCAATGTAGACATTAAATATCAGGCAGTATGAAGAGGCCGGCTCACACGGCACAGGCCCTGGTAGGACAGGACGTGAGGAGAGGATGAAACAGAACCGCCAGACGTCGGCACGCTGCGGGAATGGCAGGTGGGCTGACTGCTGCCTAGTGAAAGAAGTGGAGCCTGCATCCTGAGATGCCTTGGGAATTACGAAGAGTTTCTGGTTTATTGTACGCTTTGGTTCAGGTGCTGAAGGACTCCTTGGGCTCCCTTTTCCTTTTAAAGCAATTGATTGAAACTTTTTTGTAAAATAGACCTGTCATAAATAATTTAGACATGCTTATAAGTATCCCTTAATGCATCTGAAGATGTTCCAAGGCTCTACATACCATTTGAAATCAGTCCAGGTCTTTTCATGTATCTGCTCTTGGCTTTTTCCTTTTTCTGAATATTTTGTGATACGTAGAATTTTCCTAGGAAACAGAAGCATCTCTCATTATTTTCCGAGCATACGTAAGTTGGCGATCAGATACCTCCTTTGCGGTTATTTCTTTTAAATAATGTTTTTTGGAGAAAACGGTATAACTCCCACGTGCGTTTCTGCAATGGAAAAAACAAACTCTGGAAAGCCAAACAAGCGAATGGACTATCAGTCAGATCGTTTTCCAGATGCGACGTTTAATTTCATGCAAATCTAGGCCTGTAGTCTATATAAAGGATGTGGTCATGATACGTCTAGCGTGTTGTTCGGTTTTTAGATGTGCAAACGACACTGATATAACCTAAAAGCTTTATGTGGTTTTTTTAATACTTTGAAATGGCGTTACTTTTCTTTCTTCTTTTCATTTGATCGTTCCAGAGCGATGCCTGTCTGGCCAGGTGTATGCTTTCAGAAGACCATTCTCATTTGTCTTTATCACTCGGGCCATGAAACAGAGAAGCTATTTGCAATTTATGGTTATCTCTTTTGGTCCCTCTTGGTTTCATGCTAAGAATATTGTCTCTATTACAGAGGTACCAGATGAATCTTTTTTTCTTTGACCTTATTTTTCTTTGTGTTCTGTAGAAAAGCCCTGGGCTGCTTCAGTTAAATCAGACAAATATTATCATGAGTTCAAGCAAGGCGGTAATAGATGTTCTTCCAATGTTGCATTTAATCTCATGTTTTATTTTTCTTCTTATTTTCTCTCTCCACATGTTTGTGAAGGTTTAACTGGAAATTTAATTAAAAAATATGGAATAATTGTCAGAATCAAAATGAAAGTTACTTGTTTTGTATGGCCAGTAGATGACAGAAAAGGGAAAACCTAGGCTATGTGTTGGAGACAAAATTAAGTGTTCTATGAAGTTGTTTGGTTTTTTTAAGTACATATTTATGTAAGCAGCCTACTTGTCAAAATGAGCTGAAGAGAGCACGTACAAATACAAGCAATAGCTTGTGATGGTGTGGACACAAGGCATCAGATCATTTATAAGGTAAAATATCAAATAACTGTGCTTTGATAATGCCTTATGTATCTTAATATGTGTTGCTGAAGCCATACGTCTTTTTTGGAAGGTCACAGAATCATGATTTCTTTTTGACTTTAGTCATTCCAGTATAACAAGTTTTGACCCGGCTGTTGGACATGATGAGGATTAAAGCTTAGTCTTTGAAAATGAACGTCTTGGGCCAGCTAACCTGAAAATTGCTGAGCCTTCCGCTTGCCAGGAGTTGTGCTGTTCCGAAACACGGCCAGACCAGGGATGAGTGCGTTGGGTCAGACGATTTCATCGTTAACTCTACCGGCATTTTGTCTCTCTTGGGCTCTCAGTTTTGCACTCTTAGTATTCCCCGAACATGTTTTGTCTGTGTGAGTATATACAGTGTGTGTGTGTGTAGATGTATTTATACATATGTATAAAATAAGTATTTTTTAAAGGAATGCTTACTGAGCTACCTGACTAAGTTTGAATTGTGAATGGTTGAGTGGAAGTTAATTTAAAGATTAGTTAGATAAAACATAATGAAGGGTTCAGTAAAAACTTTGTTAGCAACAATGGCAAAATGATGCAAATCTATCAAGTACCATTGTTACGCCTTTTTTTTTTGAGAGAGAGAGAGAGAAAGGAGTGAGGTGATAAACAGGAGCGTTTCTCCTACGCTGGCTTCAGTGCTGTCATCTGAACACCTTTTGGGGATTATGAAGAAGCCCTTCAGGCACATGTATTGTGTTCTAAATCTGCAGTTGGTTTTATATGTGTATTTGTATGCAAGTCTGTGTTTGTGCAGCAGTATTTTTCAAGGTAGCCATGGGGCCACTCTGTCAGCAAAGACTGAGATTGTTTTTCACGCAAATCTTTTGACAGATTTTCTAGGGAAGAACATATAGATGAAAATACAGCAATGAATAGTCATGCAGTTATTTGTCACAGTTTAAAAGACTGAAAAAATGGCTTTGAGAGACTAGATTCATTTTCTTAAAGAAGGATACTTTAAAAGGTATTAGCACTTTATTTTCTCATTTCAGTCTTTGTCCTCCCACTGTGACAGCTGCTGCTCAGCATTTTTCTTCCTCTGGTTGGTCTTGATGAGCAGTGGGGGTGTGGGGTTGGGTGGGTTTTGGTTTGGTGGGTGTTTTGGTTTTTTTTGTTTGTTTGAGTGTTTATTCCTGTTGGGTTTGAGCCGAAAACAGCTGGCACTTAGGAATATAATTAAAGATGTTTGAGAAAGAAGCAGGTAATGCCATGTATTTTGTTGAAGCTCTGGTCTTACTGGGGATTTTTCACAAAACTACTGTCAACTGTATCCTCAGTGCAAGGGTAAAAGGCTAATTAGGCAAATAAATCTTTCCTTAGGGATGGGTAAATCAGTTTGGAGAATTTAAACACGATAACAAAGAGTGCTCCAAACTGAAGCTAAGCAGAAGTCGTCTATATTTAACCCAAATCTAAAGGAGCTGTTCTGCGTAAATTAACTTTCTGAAGCTCCCTCCAGATTTTACCGATTGACAATCATATTGTCCTCTTTCAACTCATGTAAGAAGCATTAAGAACACTTTAATGGTAGTTCGGTTTCTTTCGTAACTTTTATCTATGGTTTATTCCCAGTGTGTTCGATTGTAGCTGACATGACAGAGCTGTTCTTTCACGTAAACACGTGGCTAAACAAGATCTTTAACAAGCAAAGCAATTTTGGAAATTGGGCTACCTACAAGTCTTGAGCTGTGTCCCTAAATTCTTGCACCACGGTGTCCCCATTCCCACTGCAGATGTGTGCTTCCCCTGCACTCCTTTGCATTTGGTCTCTGGCTAGAGCCACCCCTTACGATATCCATATCTTAACCTGGTACGCACACAAATTCCCTTCCCTTCTCCTGTCCCCGTGCAACACCACCAGCTGGCCCTTCTCGCCTTCCTCGGCTGCAGCCGGGACCCGCGGTTGCCTCTTTTACCAAAGATGTGTAAGGAGTGGCCATTTGTTCCCTGGAAACATTCCAGGCCAGGCTGGATGAGGTTCTGAGCAACCTGATCTAGTTGGGGATGTCCCTGCTCCTTGCAGGGGGGTTGGACTAGGTAACCTTTGAAGGTCCCTTCCAACTCTAACCATTCTATGATTCTATGATTTGGTAAGCCAAGAACAAGTGCCACACTACAAGTTTTCCATCACTATCTCTGCTAACGAGGCTTCCTCCTTCTAATCAGACCCAGAGAGATATTAAAATACACAGGGAAGTTGTAGGACCTAAAAACTTGTGAGTTGTCTCTCCTCCATCGGATTGGTTGTAACTGGCACTGAATTCAGAATTTGTCAGGGGGGATGGGGACAGGCGGCGTTACAAAAGCCTCATTTCCTGGGTAGAGCAGGCTAAACCCCAAAGAAGAGTGTTTTGATAAAATTATGGAGAAGAAAAATTGTTTTGTGAGTATAACCTCTAATTTTACCAG
>JAAGAY010008125.1:0-37297 GCA_011801015.1 Ardeotis arabs
GTACAGTAAATGACAAAAAAAAAAAAAAATCAAACCAGATTGCATAGGAAATGAAGGGTAGAATTCATGACATAACAAAGACAGCTCCATCGAAGCTAAGCCCCTAGGGACATTTCTAGTCAACAGAAAGAGGCCTTTCTGAGCACAACTCATTTGAACTAGTAATTTGACAGTTACTTAACGGATGAGAGGAGTCACAGCCCAGATTGTCTATCTTACTCTATTGGTTATATAATGAATCTAGACAACAAGCTCAGATACTGTGTCTAGTTTTGACCAGACACATCCCACCCAAAGCACAGGCAGTGGTGAAGATTAGCCATTGCCACACATCACATTTACAGAGGGCATTTGTGTACCACTGTTACTATGCCACAGTCATCCCAGTTTGGGAAGCCAGCATTCAGGAGAGAACAGAGAAGGAGGGAACACAGAATAGAACTAAACACGGCACTGGTAGCAAATTTAACTGCCTGGCTGAAGGGACTTCCTACTTTCTCTTTAACACGGTACTAGTAAAAGATGGAAATATCTGGAGTTACAGCAACTTGCTTTAGGACCACATTTTTCAAAGTACTTTTTAAAACATGCAAGAAAAGGGAAAAATTACCGTTCGTGAGAAGCCTTTTTCTGTTGGAGACTGTCCAATAGTGATTTTCCTAAGGAACCTGTCATTTGTATCCAGTACTGCAGAGAGAAAAATGAGAAGTCGTAAGTCACATCTGTGTCTATTAAGAACACTGACTTAACTAGATGACCTAAGAAGAGAGGATGGCAGTCTGAGATACCTAAAGCACGGCAACGTGATTCTTCCCCAAAACTGAACTGCAACAAAGTTAAGATGCCCACAGTCACATGCAAACCCTGCACTGCATCCAGACTGAGTCTATGTCCCTTTGTGTGCACTAACATCAGGTCCAAAGGCTCTCTGAAAAGCAGAGCTGCTAGTATTATTCCAATTACTTTTTCACCATCATTAGTCAATGTGAAATCGAGAAATTATTACAGCCAAAAAGAAATAAAATTATCATTTTATAAGCTAAGTGATAAAATGGTCAGATTCCACCATTTAGTGAGAGTAGTTTCACGCAGCCCCATCAACTCAAATGACCTTGGAAATACAAACTATCAATTCCTGGCTTAAATTTGCTGTTTCCTACTATCTGCTTGAAAAATTTTAAGTATTTTATAAAAATATTTCCCATGAGGTAGACTACTTTAGTCCCATTATAGGTTATGAAGCAAATTTTGGAGAATACATTTCACACTGTATTTTAATAAAAAGAAGAAAAAGCAATACTCTTGGAGTCTAAAACAAAGAGTCCATATTTGAAATTTATTTTGCTAGTGAAATATTACATCTGTCGGACTAGATCTTACCTTCAAGTATCTTTAAAAAACTTTTTAAAATCTAGCCTTCATTTGCTGTCAGTCCCCAACAGAGCACGTGGGCTGATTAAAACCAAGTTTAATCCCAGAGCAGAACCTTCTCCTTGCTCACAGAGCTTTCTCAGTTGGGTAGAAAGGCTGTTGGCTACAGCTGTCAAACTCAACTCTCTTGGTGACTGACAAATCCAGAAACACAAACTTGCACTAATTAGCAAAGTCTTAGTCTTTGTGAATTCAGAGCAGATTCCAGCCCCTGCATCAGACTCTTTAGAAACGAGATCCCAGATACAGGCATCTATCCCACCAAACACTCAGGAATGACCAGCCCTGCCCTCTTTCCCATTTTCCCAGGAAACACAGTTCCTGCTGCACTTGCAAACCTCTCTTTGACAGGTTTTATTTCTTAGTAATTCTTTCATTTAATGGCTCTTGTACCTCTTTGCCATGTTATGGTGCCTGGGTCAATGTCCAATCTCACAAATAAGTTTACTTCTTCCTTTGTCAAAGCCATAGGATCAGTTTTGTTAATGCCCAGTTTCTATGGGAGGAAAGGACAAATTAAAAAAAGGTATAATGAAAAGATTCACAGAAATGAACCCTTCACCAGAGCCTTCAACAGCAGCACCTGCATATTCAGAAATAAGGAGGGGCTGCCTTTTTAGCGCCCCTTCTCCTAGACCCCACAACAACATAAGATGATCTGTAACAGTGTGCACCTGGAAGCAGAGTTTGCTGCTGGCCAGTTAGTAAAGGGCATGGCAGACAATAGAGCTCATTAGGGCAGGTTGTCACCAAGCTTTGTGCAAGGCAACTACAGAAAGAGGAAGAGAGAGAAAGCTCTGCAGTTTCTTACACGCCTTGTTCTAATCATTAGTCCCACATGCTTACATCCCTTTCTCATTAGTTTGCCTAGGGTCACTGCACACTGCTATACGTACTCAGACACTGCTTTCAGCACGCTGGTTAAGCAGCACAAAGGAGGAATTAAACAATTCAGTCACAAGGCTGTCAGCATCCCAAAAAGCTGATCTTGAACATACTGAGAGGACGGGCACTTTGCCAAGCTGCTTAATTGAGAGAATTATCTCAAGAAGCCCGATATAAGCGCAAGCTTAGGAATGAGAAAAACGATTGAGTTGATTTATGAACAAGCAAGCTTTTTTTAATTAACTAGCCAGCTAAGTTGTATTTTTCTCCAGAAAAACAACACGGAAGAAGAAAGCACGTTTTCTTCCTTTTCAAGCATATCATTTAGAAAAATAAATACATAAATAAAAAATAAAGAATATACTCTATCTGGAATATTAGCATCCTGTTCACATCTTGACATTTAATAACCAGAAGGGTGGTTAGGGCAGATTTCCCTCAGCAGTCCAACAGGAACACCAAGCAATACGACACAGCTTCTGTGCTCAGCAGTGGAAGCAAACTACACACTCTCTAATAGTTGAGAAATTATAGCCAATTAATAAATCAGAGTTTTAGCTTCCTAAGTAGTCTGACTATTGCTCCTGACCTCCAAACAGGCAACTGATCCAGCCTGAATATTGTACAAAAGGTCTGTACTTTGCATGAGCTTAGCAAGCCCCAGGCTGTCCTCCTAGCCAGAAGCTCCAAGCCCAGAGCAACACTATTCCTCTGTTAATCCTCATTTTTGCAGAGGCCAGGGACACATGCTAGCCCAGATTAATTTCTGAGGATCAGAGGAGCTGTGGTCTGCTCAGGGACTGCCAGTCAATCACAGGGCTACTCATTTAACTGGAAATTGGTTTTGGGGAGAGGAAGAGCAGGCAATGTCGGGAATAGATATTTTTTCAATTTTCCCCTGTTTTCTCAGTCTGGATAAGACAAAAAATTCTCTATCTTCTCCTTTTGCTGAATTTTTTAAATTGCCTTTTTTTGTGCTGCATTATCTATATAGCTGTAACAGGGGAACTATTCATCTCTAGCTGTAACTGAGTGTAAATTACAGAGATTGATTCTGGTCCTTCCTTAAACTGCATTAGGGACACTGAATTGACACTATTAATAAAGGGCACTAATCCCTTTGCCTCTTCCCACTGTGTTACTCATGCAGCATATGATAAAAGAGTTACATCAATGATTCTTCCCCCGGGGCTGCTGTTTTCTGCGCTGTACGAAGGGCTACCACACTTACTTTATGTAAAAAATAAATGCCAGCAGAATGACCTACAGGACAACACAAGGGTTTCTGTAACCTAGCTCTGCCTACGTAAAGGATGAGTAAGTGGAACAGAACCAGAAACCAACGTGAAACTTGTGAACTTACCTGTAGTCTTCGGATCTGAATGTCCGAGAACTTCCTAACACCACTGACAGAAGGCACCAAACGGCTGTAGAGAGCCTTGCAGAATGAAACAAGTAGGTAGTTAGTGCCGCTGGCACAGCCAAAACATCTTGTCCAACGTGGGCTGGGCCCAAATACAGCACAAGAAAGAATGATACCTGGTCAGTCTGGGTTAGCTCATGGAATATACGTGCATCGATAGCAGCAGCGACTAGGTTGTTGGCTGCAGTGATAGCATGGATGTCACCAGTGAGGTGAAGGTTAAACTAGAGGACATAAAACATATCAGTTACCTCATCATGCTGCAATTTTCATTTATTTCAATTCATCATAGACAGATGGAAAGAGAAGTATTAATAGCAATGGTAAAGTGGGTGAGGGTGGAGGGGGAGAGATTGCTCAGTGCAGTATGTGGAAGAGAGGAAAGAATTTATCTAAAACAGAAAAATGCCTCCCCCACATCTATGTCATTTTACAAACTTCCAGAACAAAGCTTCCAAATAAAAAGGTGGGTTTTGGTTTTTTTGGGTTTTTTTTTTTTTTTGTGAGAACAGTTCTCACAGGCTCCTTGACACCTGAGAAGACCATGATATGGCACATCTGCATTGCTCCTCCTTCACCTTCCTTCTGACCCACTCATTATTTGCACAACAGGTTTCACACATACATTAGCTGAAGCTGCTGCTGCCCCCACAAAGATATCTGAGCTAAGCTGTAACTAGCAACCTCGCATAGCATGAGCAGTAGAGCTGTGGTTGCACAGAGCTCTGCATAAGCTAACCACTCAAACACACATTATCGTAGGCAGAACTTGTAGACCACGTACTACACAGTGACACTGTGAGTAGTTTCCTTGGTTCTATCTCATTAAAAGATAGTTTGAGTGGGTTTGTCTACGTGAGTTATCTGGCTGCACTGTAGCTACACTGACAAATGGTTTGGGATATACAGCTTACGTGACACGCTTGCATTATGGCAGGGGAGTAAAAGGTGTGGTTAACCCAATCCTCCTCCTCTGTAGCAGAGCACAGGAGGAAGATGAAAAGGGGACATTAGAAAAGGTGATACGACAGAAGACCTTACAATACCATTTTGTTGAAGCCTTGCTACTGTGGTCTTGAAAAACAGATAGCTAAAAGCAGAATGCAGCTAGTCACACAGTGATTATAAATCCTAATTAGTAAATGCTAATTGTTGTCTCATTCTATATCCATGCAACAAGAAGCAATTATTATCACCTTGGTTCCACAGTATAAATTCAGAAGTTTTTAACTTGCTAATAATTTCCTAGGATGAAAGCTGCATGCAGAAATATCCAATGATGTATCAAGGTCATTACTGTAACTAGTGACTCTAGTTTTATGAGATATGCATCAATTAAAACACTCTCATAAAATTACGTGCATTTATACCACGTGGGTCATACTTAGAGGAAGTCCTTTCAGCCAGTTCGGTTCGAAGAGTGGGGCTGTTTCCCACTCCTGCACACAGTCAGGTATTTTGGCTCATCTTATTAACACTCCCAAAGAGAAGGAGATTATTTTTCCTGTCACATCTATCATTCATACATGTTCCCGGCACCTGACTAAATCAATATTCTGCCTCCTTAACATTTTTATCTTTTATGGACTTGCTGCATCAATTGGAACGAACAGCCCTTTTGATCATTTCTGCTTTTCTTCCTAAAATTGCCCTGTGTCAATCTATAGAGCATGAAACAAAGGTAGAATTCTACAGGCAATTACTTTGAGAGTTGAGAGAAACACAAGAGCACGTGCCACACGTGCCTTTCAATTCCCTGCCCCCAGACACGAAATTTTACTCGTTGCCAAGTCACATCAGAAATATACCGCAGTGCCAGTTCCCCACAGGTTGAAGTCTTTGCATTACTGATTCCCAGCTCCCCTTTTCCTATTTCATGTTAGTAATGTAACACACAAGTACACCAAAATAGCTCACAGAAAGAATCGGTGACCACTGCTGCTGACAGAACTACTTAATATGCTTTCAAAACGTATGAAGTCATTATCATCTTCATTTCAGTGCTGGGAAAAAGAGGCACAGGATGTACTTTACTCAAGGGTATACAGCAATTCAAGACAGAGAAGGAAAAGGAACAGAGAAACTGGGCATTCCCAGCCCTATGAAGTTCCCTGACCATGTAAGGTACCCTTCCAAAACAACCAAAGATGGTTTTGTTCCCCCCCCCCCCCAAAAAAAAGCTTTGGTGAAATCAAGCATCCAGTTCTTGCAAGTGCTACATTGGGCCATAAACAAAACAGATTTTTTAAATTATCACAGAATCATAGAATGGTTAGGGTTGGAAGGGACCTTCAAAGCCCATCTAGTCCAACCCCCCTGCAAGGAGCAGGGACATCCCCCACTAGATCATGTTCCTCAGAGCCTCATCCAACCTGGTCTTGAATGTTTCCAGGGATGGGGCATCCACCACCTCTCTGGGCAACCTGTGCCAGTGTTCTGCAACTCTCATTGTAAAAAATTTTTTCCTAATATCTAATCTACATCTACCTCCCTCTATTTTAAAACCATTACCCCTAGTCCTGTCACAACAGGCCCTACTGAACAGACTCAGTATCTCTTCAAGGTCTGTGAGCTATCTCTGCTATAAGGCTTTGTATAAAGATTTACCTCTTCCATGGGGATAACTTGACAGTAGCCACCACCTGCAGCTCCACCTACAGAAAGACAATAGTCAAATCATGCAAATAAAGGTCTCTCTAGCCCAGAGTGGTATTACATATGTTTGCTTAATGGCTTTAAGGCTGCAGCTACTGTCAAAGCAGCTTAGTTTAAATCCCAGATCAGCACCTGAAGGCAACACTGAAGAACTTACCCAAGGTTTTTCTTTCTTCAAAGAAATGCAATTGTAACTGGGAATTATGTAAAACTACAATGCAACAGAATAAAATCTCTGAATGACAACTTTCCCCATTTAGTCCAACTGCAAGCAACAGAACAGCCCCTACCTTTGATACCAAAGGTTGGCCCCTGAGAAGGCTGCCGAACACAGGCAAAGACATTCTGGTGAAGGTGTGCTCCTAAGGCTTGAACAAGACCGACAGTGGTGGTGCTTTTCCCCTCTCCCAGGGGAGTAGGAGTTATCCTGCAGCGAAAAAGGAGAATAGACACAATTAAACCCTTGTAGTGGGTGAGATTCAAAACATGTACAGGGATAGAACAGTCACCCAGTGATTGCAGTGAATGCCAATTCAAATTCTGGATTGGCTCAGGCTTCAGCTAATTATCAGTTTGAAACCGGACTGAGATTGGCAAATTATCACATAACTGCCAAAGGCTCTCCTATGAAATAACTTGCTAGTTACTGTTGAAGGCAGGCTACTAGACGAGAACTTTGACTCTGATCCAGTCTGCCCTTCATAACCCTGATCTGCAAATCAAAATAATTCACCTCCAGAACAGAAATGTTAAACTACATTCCCACTACTTGCCACAAGAGATAAATCTATTTCCCAAACCAGTAGATTTTCACAGTGTGATTTACTAAAACCCAGAACACCCCAAAGAGTCACCTTACCAAAAGGCAATACAATGACAAGCCATGCTAATAAAATTTCTTTTCACCTTGACATCATATAAGTGATGCTTCAGTTAAGGAAGTACCTACCCAGTAACAACAACGTATTTGCCATCTGGTTGGTTCTTCAGTCGTTTCAGAGCTGACAGATGAACCTTGGCTTTAGTTTGGCCGTAGAGCTCCACCTCATCCGGGAGCAGGCCAACTTCTTTTGCAACTTGATCAATGGGCTTGGGCATGTAAGACTGTGATATTTCAATATCACTTAAAGAAAGATAGCAAAGTCAATTTAAAAGTCAAAGATTTCTCACAAATTCCCCGCTTCTGGACAGCATAAACTACGAAGAGCTAGTTTATATTTTAAAAGGGAAGCTTTAACTCATCCTAGTTAAATGAATTAATCTCATAGATATTTGCTACATTAGAATAGACACATCCTCAGGGTTGTGTGTTTTTTTTAATTAAAAAATCCAACAAACCAAACAACAAACAACCCCCCACCAACCTCCCTCGACTCCTCCCACCTCAATGCTTTTTTGTAGGCAATGTGGTATGCTCCCTTATGGTACTTTGTATATTTTAAACTGTTCCTTGGGGACTTGACACCAACAACTCCTACTTCAAGACACTACATTTTTGCCACGTCAGACTGAAAATTTTCCAAAATACAAGTATTTCACTATTTGCTGAATCAGCAATGATCCAGCTGGTCTAAAGAGTCTGTGGAAGTCCACATTTACTCCTTAATGTAGGATGATCTAAGCCTACACTTCAACATACACCACACCACTGCAGGTTAGCTCCGCTCCCTTAGGAAGGCCTCACAGGGCTTTCTCTCCACTTCTCTCCAAGCTTCAATGCCAGCTACAGTCTACACACATGTATTCCCTGTATAACGGGAACAGAAATGAATACTACACTGCATGAATACTGCCCGTGGCGTTACCTTGGAACAGGCATCTTTAGGGTAAGCTGGTTATATTGGATATTCCATTTTCCAGGCTGGAACTTCTCCAGAAAACGCTGTGCACTCTCCACTGTGCTCTAAAATGAGCATGAGAATGCATTATAGCAACCACCACTGTATGAACCATGCTGGTTAACAAAGAGACTCAGAAAGGTTTTCCCCTCCCATCTGCCTCAGTTTGGGACTAACACAAAGTGCTCCAATTAAAACATTTGCTAACAATCCAAAATGAGATTCTGCTCGTAGTTTTCTTAAAAACAAAAAACCCCACCATATCTATCTAGCCATCTACCAAACTACCTCCCAGTATGCTGGATTTTTTGAGGTGTTCTGTGCCAGCAGGGTTTCTTAAAGCAAAGCAGGAAACAGAGGGAGCTGGCTTATAGTGTTACTCTCCTCCTTCTGATCCAGTCACCCTATGGATACTCTTAGAATTACAGCCAGAGCATTGTAAGACAAGCCTGTTTCTCACTGTTTTGAGAGACCACACTCAAAACAGAACTAAACCAAACCTCCCACCCCCCAAATACCCCAACCAAAAAACCTCTGTCCTAACATTTTCTTAAGATCCATCTCCTTCCTCAGTTAACTGAATCCAAATTGTTTGAACTATAAGTTGGAAATCCTTACTAGACCTCTGTAAGAGCAAGAAGGAAGCACCAGTTGCTTTGGTAGTGTGCTGATGGTCAGCAGCAACATACCCCAAAGGTAGAGGAGATATCGGCAGTCTCACAGCCTTCCCACGTACCTGCATTAACATGGCCACAGTCATAGGCCCAACGCCACCAGGAACTGGGGTGATGTAGGAAGCTTTTTCCTTTGCTGTACTGTATGCCACATCTCCTACAACTCTTTTTCCACTGGCCTTTGTGCTGTCTGGGGATTTAAGGAAAAAGTAAGTTACACATCACATTTCACCAAAGTGACAGTGGAGGTAGCACTGGCTGAAGCTGAAGTCTTCTCCTGTGTTGGAAAAAGCAAAACAGAAGCTGAGCATCCAGGAAGCTGTGAAGAAAGGTAAAAAGTTAAAACAACATCACAAGATGAAGCTGTTATCATCATACTTCACTCAGAAAGCATCAACAGCAACATATCTTCCCATTAAGAGCCATTTACCCTCAGCCAGATAGATCTCCCTTTCCTTGAGGATGCAAGTACTTTCTCAGTGGCACGTGGTTCACAGGACAGTCTGAAATGACTCCCAAACAAGTGCAGGGGGACTAAAGCACAGATCAAGTCTTAAATCTGTGCAATAAAAAAGCCACAAATCAGACATACAACAGAGATGTCACCTGAACCATCCTCTCACAGCTCCTGCTGTATTGCTCTGAAGGATTAGTACAGATTCAAATTTGAACGAGACATAATTTGAAGGAGACATAAACCAATGGTCTAGAAGTGAGAGAAGAAACATGGCTGGCTTATTCAAAAAACCCAGGTTTACATTTGCTCTGTTCCATTCTGGAGGACATCTAGGCCTTACTATTGAAGTAAGTATTCTCTGGAGGACATCTAGGCCTTTACAGAAACTGAAGATGGAAAGTGCTGAGCTTTTCAATTACTCATTGTCATTCTAATGATGGACTGGTAAATACTGCAGTTCACAGAGATCAGAGTCTTGTCAAAACAAACCTCACAGGTGGCTTAAGAGAGCTCCAGTAGAATAATCTCCTTTCTCTGTGGCAAAAAAAAAGAGCTATATCCTGCTGTACTACATGACCTGATAATTCAGAAGGAGATATAGCACTTTTTTTCCTGTGGTGACCTTTAAGCTCACCCATAAAGACAGAAAAAGACAAAATGCATTAGTAAACCAGCACAGTCATTTAAGGAACTTGCTGATTATAGACATAGCATATAAAAAAAAAAAAAAAAAAAAAATCTAATTTTCTCCTGGAGTGGCAGATCCTCATTTCAGATATGAGGACTCTACGGAACTTTTAAGCAGTGTGAAAAACCTGAATGTAAATATTAATGTTTTTACATTTAGATATTATATTGCATACAGTAAGTGTACATTTGAACAGAACACAATCAATAATTTTAACGTACAATTGGCGAGGGCGAGGAGTGGAAGAGAAACCAAACTCCTAAACAGTTGATTAAGTTAAAACTAAAGAGGGAACAAAAGCAGCTCCTGCCAACACTAATTTATCTGCATTGTTACTGACAATTAGCAGCTTGGATGTTTTGCTGTGTTTGTGTTCTAAGCAACACTTATTCTCCCTAAAGTTCAAAGCTTGAGCAACATCACAGCTGTTAAATAGTGTTTCCACAGCTACTGTCAGCTTTGCTGCCTGATCTGCAGACCAGTCTCGCCTTCCAGCCTAGAGACCAGTTTAATTAAGGTTGCAAAAAGCAAATAACATAATCATATTTTCTTCCAAGGATACCAAGCAGGCTTATCATCCATCCTGGCCAGGAAGACTCCAGGCCCAACAATGAAGCAAACAAGCAATGAATAAGGCACTCCAAACACAAACAGCCTAATCTGTTACACAGACACAGTGATGAGCACCAGCCAGCCAAACTCCCAGTCCCTGCCTCCGCATTCGCACCTCACGCCAAGCACTGCTGAGCACAACTTAGGAGCTATTCAGTTACCTTTAAAATATTCTTCTGAAGGAAAGCGCACATACACTTTCCACCTCTCCCCATAATTTCATCTCCTCAATATTCATCATTCTACTCTTAAAAAAAAACAAACTAGTTACACAGAGCACCAGTGACCCTATAACCATTCCCAGTGCCAGTTGCCTTCTTTGGTCCAGTATGTTCTCTAGCCAGCTGGAACACATGAGAGAACATCCAAGGACTCTGAGATCAAAGAAGTGAAGGACATGTCTACACATATGGAATGAACAGGTACGATGATCTCCATCTATCTCCAGAGACAGCTGCATGAGAGACAGCCTCTGGACTGGAGCTAATTCACAGACAAGGGTTGGGATTATCTACATGGCTTCCAAGCAAACTTGTGCCAATGTACATCCAACTGCAACACGTTTCTGGTGGATATATCACTGCAAGCACACAAGACCATACATGATCCTCATCTATAAAACATGAGACCACCTGCTCGCAGTCTACTTCTTTTTCTGGACATCACTGGGAAAGGTGTTTCATGAGGGATCCAACACAACCTGATCTTATAGGCCTGTGATGCCAGCTTGATTGCCAGTACATGAAGACGTAAACAGAGCATCAAGTCAAGGCTTTCTGGCTCCTCTTGTATTTGAAGACCATGGCACTGAGATCCACAGAGGCTGATCCTCCTTTGCTGCTCTCATATCCCACTGTTCAAGGCTCCCTGTTGGCTAGGGCCAAAGTCTCACAGCAGAGGAGGATCTGAACAGGGTTGCTTCCTCCAGCAGGACTCACAGAGGGACGCTCCAGAAACTGTGACGTCTCTGGGAATATAGTCTGCCTGCACTGCTCTCCCTTCCTGTAGCAGAGCAATTTCAACAGGCCTAGAATAAAGCATTCAGAATATTTGTGGGACTAGCCCTCCAACTGCAGCAGTGGGGAGCGAAAGACAAATGCAATCCAGTTTGGAAAGGCAATAAGACATAAGACACACATGTCTGCTCTAACAGAGGTTTCAGAAAATCCCCTCTCTGTACCTGGACACCTGGAAGAAATTCTCTTCAGCTGTAGTACACATGAACACAAAGCCAGATGTGCCTAAACTGCCTATCCTAGCCTCCAAACTGGCAGCCTTGGGAGTATACAGGCTGCCCTCCATCCAGAAGCACAACAGGTGCATTTGCATGGCACTAAATGGCTGTAACGTTTTTTAACTCCAACTTTGTAAGTCTGCATGAAGTTAATGTAATGATATGTTAAATCATATGGGGATTTGCCTGTACAGGGCATCCTGACTTGCAAAGTATAGGCATATCCAGAGATTTCCATGTCCTCCAGCTGCAACTCACATCTACACCTAGGAGGCTCCAAGCTGGGTGCACTTACAGCCATGGCAAGACACATGGCAACTATGCTGCTTCTCCCCCCCCTACACTCAAAGCACCATTAAAGCTAGCACCTATATTCTATACAGATAGTGCTGTAGCTGGAGAAGCTGGCAAACTAGCTGCCATTCTTTCTGTAGCATTGCAATTCCCACAATTCTGGCACTGATTTCCCAAAAGATAAATCTGAAAACTTTTTCACAAAGGGAAAGGAAGAAAGAGGCAAGAAAACTCAACAGCTTCAGAAAACCACAGAAAAGTTTGTGGCATCCATCATTTTGAAATCTGACAATTTCCATGGCACTCTGTCAAGCCCTGATGACTGAGCCTCACAACACCATTAAGCATATTGCTATGCAACGTACAAGAAGCTCAGATCTCAGTGCACTGCCTGAGGCAGACTAATAGCAAAGAAACAGGGATGTGTCCTCAGAGACGTAGTTCACATCAAGTCTGAAAAAAGGTCATATCATCACACGTCAGAAACACAATGGTAGTTTCATTTGCAACATGTAAGTGGGGGAGACTCCAAGGCATTCTGCTTCACGCAAATCAGCAGTGACCCTGTGTGGGTTTTGGCAAATTGCCTAAGTTTGGATAGCATGACACAAATACATTAAGCAACAAACAGCAACAGCAGATGACTTTTTAGTTTTAATTAGACAGAGGACTAATGTTTTTAAATGCAACTCAAAGTCATCTTTGAGGAACAAGACTGCTGAACAGAAATTTCTTTACATTCCATTAAATAATGGCAACAAAATGACTGACTAATTATGAAAACTACCTTTTAAAAGCCTTGTGGGCGTAGCACAGAGATAGTTGGATAGTGACTAATTTTCCATATCATTCAATATGTGTAATTTGGTTTTAAAATGAGACGAAAACATAAATTTCCAGACTGTCTCTTCCTCTTTTACAAGGAAAGAGTAGCTAAGTGAAACTTTACCCTAAAATCCATTATGTTAAAGCACTTTATTCTATGACAGGGCCACTGTCATCAATACTCTTGCAAAAGCTGCATTGTTTCAAGACAACAGCCATTCAAGCCTAAGAAGTTAATGATGTGATTCAACAAATCCACAGCTACGTTAAGAGACTGCTTGCCATTTATGCATTTCAAACAGAACAGCTTAATCAAATCTAGCCGCAAAGTAATGATAGCAAAGTTGCATGCTGACAAGTGACAACAGCAGCAATACTTCACTATGTAGTTGTGGCAAATTACATGGATATTCTGTTGTAATATTTCCTAGGCCTCCTCTTTCCTTTGCTAATCGTCAGTTTCATTGAAGGCAGAAATGATTTGCTTTAGAACAGTACTTCACACCAACCTTTTTTTATTCTGGCATCTTTAGAGGTCACCACCATTACCTAAGACAGACTTAAAAAAGACCACATCGACTAGAAACACCAAGGAAACAGTATCCATGTACTTACTTAGCAACTGCGTTTATATACAAATAAACATATCCCCACTCTTTATATATTACCCACGTACCTGGCACATGATTAATTCCACAGTCTATTACAATTGCACCAGGTTTGATCCATTCACCTTTTACCATTTCAGCTTTACCAGCTGCAACCACCAGGATATCAGCTTTACCAACCTATAAAAAAAGCCAAACGAACAACTCTGTATCGCACTGGCAGTGGAAAAACGCAGAGCTGCTTCAGCAGTAACTTGGATCAGCTTCAATTGCAGGGAAAATGTGTGCTCACAGAGGGACGGAAGGGCATCAGCAATCAAAGGCAGCTAGCAGTTCCTTGGCAAGGATGAATTACTGCAGCCAGAAATCATGGCCTATTTTCACACTCCTACCCTGAACTGTTGCTAGTCAACACTTCACAGCCTCCTTTGAACTCCTCCAAGTGGATCATATAAACCACTTTTACATAAAATTCAAGCCTTTTGCATATTCTTATCTTCCACCCTTCAAATATCCCTGCATATTCAGCTGCTCTTTTCGATGCCAGAAATATACCCAGCACTCATCAGACAGCAGACAAGAACAACCCCTGCCCAGAACTCTAAGCAGCACTTCACCTGTGGCAGCACTGTCTTGTGGTTTTTATGTCTAGGACTGTGTAACATGCAACTACAAGGAAAGCTGATTGTAACTCAGCACTAATCTTCGTTCAGACAGTACTCAGTAAATTTGACAGATCTGGTCACAAACCTGGTGCTAGAGACTCTGACTAAAGCCCGTTGTCAGTTCCTTCACTGCTTCATTCATATTTGCTTAGGAAGCTGCTATCTTTTGGAATTTTTTCTTTTCATCTTCCAGGGAGATAAACTATTTTTAAGATTTCATTAAGAATTAGCACTTCAATTGTTAATCAACCTAATGAGTCTTATTGAACAGCAACTTAATGGCATGAAGCACTGCAGTGTTTCTGATCTTCTTTGCGAGTTATATTCAAATACACCTACCCCTTTTCAGCTTTAATACTTGCCTACAGAGCCTGACAGTGTTGCTTGCTCTATGAAATCCAAGTAGGTGGCAGCACAGCAACACACTATTTCTGTCACTCTCACTGCTAAAGAGGAGAATGGTCCCAACTCCCAGTCATAGAAAACAGACTGGAAAAAAAGCCTGGAGAAAACATTTGGTCTAGCATTTCCCAGTCATTAAAGCAAAAGACCACCTAGCCTTTTCAGGGGAAAAAAGCAAAAACATATGCTGTCTTGCAGGCCACTACTTGGAGATTAGGAAGGGACGATTAAGTTCTCAGCATGTGTCCAAAGGAAACAAAAATAATTATTTTATTATTATAATTAAAATGCTCTAATTAAGGGTAAAAAATAATCAAGATCCTATTCCAGCAAAATATTTACACAACCATACAATGAACAAGACTGAGAAACTGTTTCAGATGAAAGACAACCCAGACCCAATGACTTAGAGTAGCAATACACCAAGTAGCAATTTGCAGCAGGTAGTACTGGCTTGCAGCTGACAACTACAGCCTCATGCATCCATCCTATCCTATCCTTACCTCCTCAGCCAGTGTTGAGGTCTTTGAATGGCAAGTGGTTACCGTTGCGTGATTCCAGAGCAGCAGGTCATGCATGGGAGCACCAACGATCTTACTGCGACCGATCACTACAGCTCTTTTCCCTGCAACCTGGATGCCTGCACCACAGAAAGTTTGGAGAAAGTAAAAATAGATCATTGTGCATCCTAGTCCAAACAAACGGATCCAGAGTCTTTTGGTCAGTTTAAGTCTGGCTCCGCTATTTCAGGATACTATTTTTCCTCTGGGTTGTGTGTGACAGGAAATTGGTTGTTGGGAGTGAGGAAGGAAGGGATAGCTCTGTTCCGGTCTGAAAAGGCAGAGATTAAATGTGGCATCCCAACAAAAGTTTCAATGCCAAGTATACCCTTACAAGGTGCATTATTTCTCCTCTTACTGAAGACTACTGCATTCATGAATAATGGATGGAAACCTCCTTACCCGTCTGCCTGATAAGTTCCATGCATCCTTTTGGAGTACAGGGAATAAAGCAGTCTCCAAGGTCTCCTCTAGAGAGTTTCCCAGCATTGATGCTACTTAAGCTGTATTTTGAAAGAATAAAGGCCAAGTAAGATGCCCAGGCTCATGATCACCATTCAAAAGAACAAAAAACAAAATGTTTCTTTCTGGAGTAGCTGCCAGTTTACCCATCTACATCCTTCTCAGGTGCAACAGCATTGGTTATTTTTTCTGTATTGATGGGTTTATCGGAGTCAAGTGGCAGCTGCACTATAAAGCCATGAACAGCAGGGTCTCCATTCAAAGAGGCAATACACTTGAGGACCTACAACAAGTAAAGACCAAAAACTTCATGTCTGATAAACTGAAATATGACTGATGCAAAGGAAAAAAGCACAGTCCTATCTGGATTAAAGCATACACACAATATGTTTAGTTTTTCCACCCAAGAGTATGACTCACATTTTTTATTTTTAGAAAAATACCTGTTAAAGTCTCTAAATTTTACATTGTAGTGTTTTAGCTTTCTTTTAAAATAAAAAAAAAAAACAACTCAGTAGGTTCCATTTCTTTTTTCATGAGCTGGTATGTATGGGCAAGTAGTCTTTTTTTATAAAATGAGAGGGTAAATCTAAGTTCATCTCTTCAGCTCAAAACCAAAGTTACATGTTTTTTTCATTATCGGCTATATTACTTACGTCAGCTTCTGTTGCTGTGTTTGGCAGTTTTATGTGATTGGCACTGATCCCAATCTGCAAATGAGAATATCAACAAATTATCTGATTTCTGAATTGATATCAGAGATCGATCTGGCTATTTGCTCCGTCTAGCCCAGCCACAGCTACATTCTGTCATGTTTCCCAGGTTTATCTCCAGTTCCTGTGGCTACAGTGCTATTATCTGGAAATATCATCAATGAAAGAGAAGATTAGTGCTTTGCCTACTTAGATTGGTCCAATCTTCAACTGTCCTATTCACCTTTTGACATGACAACAACATCTTGGCCTGACAGCATACTGCCTTGAAATGTCAGCAGAGCAGATGCCCGCTGTCACCTAAGGAAACAGGGACTCATCTACGTTCCTAGCCCTGCTGTAGCACGACACAGCATGTACCACTGATAGATGCAAGGCAACTGCAGGGAAGGTAAGTGCATAGCCACAGGTCACGAGAGACAGAGCATCAGCGCTTCAGACATATGTAATCTAGGAAGTGATCACAAAAAAGTGGTACCAATCCATGCTGTCGTTACCCCACTAAGCATCAGGTTACACATCTGTACTGCTTCCTTATAACAAGGAATTCAGGCCAACACTGGTTTCTCCAATACATGCAAAGCTTAGACAAAACATTAGATTTGCAACTGTTTTTTCACATTCAGATTTGACCTACTGCAGGAGGGTAAAAAGAAATATTAAGTTTGGCCATTACCTCAGCAGCAGCCTTCAGCTTCATGTTAATGTAGAGGTTCGAATCATCCCTATTTCCAACCTAAGGATGAAAAGAAAGTTGAGTCACACTGCAGAATAGAGACCCAGTCACAGGCTGAGATGGGCTTAACCCTTAGCTTCCTTGGCTTCCTTTGAGCTACACCAAGGAGCCAAGTATTCTCGAATAACTGTAAAGCACACTGATACAGGCTATAAGCAGCTGGAGCTAACAAGAAAGTGTTCTTTCAAGTAACAGGCAGCTAAAGACAAGTTGTCTGATCTCCTGCATAAACACTATTTACATCTGTTGAAAAATCCTAGAAACACAGTGCTCTCCAAAGAAGAAAATACTGCCTGCCATCTGATCTGAGAACATTAAATCTCTAGCTAATTAACACGATCAGCAGGTGCTGATAACATTCAATTATCTCATTAAGGCTTTCAGAAAAGTTGGGCCTCTTTGATATCCAGGAATCTTAATTTTATGCACATGCATGTGCCTTCTTCCACTGCTGTTTTGAACCTTGAGAATTTTCCTGCCAAACAAAAAAAAAACAAAACAAGAACAAAGTGATGTACAAAGAGAAAGCAGCAAGTGAAACAAATGCCTGTAGTTTTTGGCAGTATTGGGTGTTTACAGTAAAACTGCATTTCAGAAGACTGCCTGTATCATCCAGTATGTTTTGTTAAAGGTAATATTCCTTGCAACCATAAAAAATGAGAGACAAACACGGAAAAGCTGATAAGTAAACTCTTGAAACCCCATTCCCGGTACTTGAGAGCTACCCCTGGTTTGCACAGAGATTGCAAGCTGCAGGGGTGACTGCATTACCTGATCACCCAGCATATGCTGGTTGTTCTTCTGTAGGGTTAGACAAAGCGGTTGTCTCCCCTTTAAAGTCTGCTAAGTTTAGGAAAAGGTATGCCTCATACAGGGCAGAAAAGACGGAAGAGAGTCAGCATCAGAAGAAGTCAGCAAACAGACTATTTATGTTGTCCAAAAGAGGACATTCCTGACTACAGAACAAAAAAATAAGGGTTAACTAAATTATTCTTTGAGCTCAGAGTACACCAGACACCTCCCAAGAAAATCTATTGTGTGGGGTGCTACATATCAGAAACAGCTAATTGTCCTGATCTGACTGTAAAATAGACAGCTGAGAATATCAGTATTAGGAGAGGAACTTCAAGCTCAGAGTGTCTGGTAGCTCACAAAAGTGTCAGAAAGCCAAAGAGCAAAGAGGTTGTAAAGGACTCACACAACTCAATACTTAAGAGAAAACAGGCCAACCAAGGAAAAACTCCAGTAACACTACAAGACAGCAATTTTTGAAGACAGTAATTTTTGAAGACAGTTTAAAGGTCAGCATTTCAGCAACTTCCATCAAAGTATCCCTTACTAAATTTTAAATAGAAGACCTTCCTTCTTCCTTCTAAACACTTACAGACAAGTCTTCTGTGGAGATGATCTTCTTAAAGCTAATGGAAAAGAAAACCAGAAAAAAAAAATATCAGGCCACAAACAAATTTGTTCCTGGCATTGAAGAGGAACACGGTCTTTGTTTACTACAGTGGTCTCGGCACTAGAATCCAGAGACAAGCGTCAAGAGTTCTTCAGGACCCCAAAATACTGAATAAGGACAGAAGCCACTTCTCTAAGCAGCCACTTACAGCCCATCAATCATCTGTGGCCACACAATTCCTTCCTGTTACATGACACTTGCTACTGCTAGTCACCTTCTGATCTAAGCACAAAGAGTTTCCATTTATTACAGCTGCAAGGAAAAAAAAAAATCACCTTAATTCTGCCATACACAGGCCAAAACCCTGTATTGCTAAGTGCTTTTTTCCTCTGCGAAAATTTCTGTGTAGACTCTCACACTTACTCACACTTCTGACAGACATCAAATCCAGCAACAGGATTTTGTTCTATGCCCTCCACTCAAAGTCGTCTTGGCCAAAGGTGGTTTTGGTTGGGTTTCTTCCCCCTCCCCTGCTCCCATCCCTCTCCATGTTCTTACGTAAGAGAAGACCAAATCCCTTAATAACACTGCATTTCAAAGATTTCTGGTACAAACACATCTCTGAAAGCTGACACAAATGCAGAGACTTGGAATAGCCTGCAAGCACTGCGTCCTCTTAATAGGCAAGAAGCCTACTTTCACTATTTCACAAACATAATGCTCAAACAGAGAACTACAAGGGTCTGATGAAAGGCAAAAAAAAAACAAAAAAAACCCCCCCACGAACCCCAAACCCCCAAAATGTTTCTGAGCCTCAGTACTTGAGAAAAAGACATCACAGAACTGTGTTACCATCCCACAGTGAACTCTGCTCTTCTGTTCCTTATAAAATGTTACCACTGCAAGGCAGTTTTGCTGAAGCTCATCAGCTGTGCACTTACCATTGCAAAGTAACACAGATTCTCAGTAGTTGTCATTAAAGAAAACAATACCTGCAAAATTGCAAGTCCTGGTCTGAAGTCTGGAAATTTCTCCTTCATCTCAAGAACTTGCTGCTTTAGTCTCTCTCTCACTTGTCTGAAGAGGAGAAGGAAAAAAAAAAGCAACAAGGTAGAAGTTAACCAAGGGGCTGAATTCTCATACAGTGATAAGTCAGAAGTTGAAAAGACAGATGGGCAGACTGGCAAACACATACTTATGTCTTGAGTACACAAGTCCCAGCCATCTCCAAATAAGATTAATATCCATAAATCACTATGACACTTTGGAAGTTTCATTCAATTTTTTTTTTTTTTTTTTTTTTTTAAGTCCACATTGTGCTTCTTCACAGTCACGTAGGATACAACACGCACCCAAGAAAATGCCCTCAGCCCGAGTGCTTCCAAACAAGGCAAAGATTTTTCCATGGGAGCAGGTAGGAGAATGGGAGGTGGACAGAAGCAAAGCAGTGAGGAAAATCAGCTAAACCCTGGTAGACAGCTCAGGTGAACTCTTCAGTGAAGACAAGTTTAAGGATACAATTATGAAAACACAACTTTGAAATGGAAGCATAGGGGGATTCACTGATTAGTTAATTAGCTCAGATGTCAACTCATATTCAGTTTACTACACAATGCTTTAGAGATAACAGGTACCCATCACTGAGAAATTAGCTGCAGACAGCTCAAAAGCCACTGTTACCGCCCTCCCCAGCCTCGCACTTCTCTCCAGTTTCTCAACCACTGAGCAGCCACACGTGCATGATCCTTCAACAGGGAAGGTGGTGAGGAAGAAGTCCTGGTGTCAGGCCCAATGTGCTTTTTCAAATCTGAAATTCTACCAAAAGCCTGGGTGCAGACCCAGCACCACTACTCTGTCTCCTCACCAGCGGCAGTCAGGATTCAGAAAGAAGAACTGACCAGTTGTGCCTATCTCACAGGCTCACTGAGCTGTAAGAAAACCATGGCCCTTCACTGCAAATGTAGGAGACGCTCACTCAGAGGCAAAAGCCTGGTAAGCAAACCTCACAAGACACCAGAGGCTTGACAGGTCTATCTTTCTCCATGTGATCTCCAGCACGTGTCCCAGTCACTGTTCTCAGAGATGAGAAGGCGCTACCATCACACTTAGCAAATCTACCCTGCTCCGAACAACCTACTGTCTAAAACACAGATGGTCTCCTTGTGCTCATCTACCCTCAAGTCAGTATCACAAGGTCTGCTACTTCCCAAGTGGAACCAGACTTCCCAGACTGGAGGAGGTGCTGTTGGTGCCAGTTCATTAAAAATGCAAACAGCAAGGGTACTGGGACAGAGTAAGTAGCTGATGCCACCTGGGAGGCTGCAATTCCTGCCACATCCGGAAATTCCACGATGACAGATAGGGAGGGCAGCCAACTCTACCCTGCAACTATGACCTCCAAATCAAAAATGCCAGAGGCAAGAAGGAAGGGAAATGGGAGCAGCACATGGCTTTGCTGCAGCCCAGGGGATGGTTGCATCTGGCCCAGCCAGAAGCAGCCCTAAAGCTGTTCTAAGTCCCACCTCAGGGGATTCAAACAGCCTCCTCCTACATCCCAAATCATGCATCTCTCCTGCTGCATCCTGAATCATGCGGTCAGAGCTTCACTGCACCTGAGAAGCGGGTTCAGAGTATTTATAGGTGCTTGTGTCAGTAAAAGAGGTTGTTTCCAATCTTACTTAAGAAATGGTAGTTCCTAGGCTTCCTTTAGCTATCACCTCTGTCAAAGACTGGACACTAAGACTGGCTGATGAGTTCAGAAAGCAGGGTCATAGCGATCCTTGTCCTAGCAACTCATGCTGAAGTTACAAGAGTTCACCTGCTGGGTGGTAAAAATCACCAACTGCCTGCCCTTACACTCCAGCTGTAAACCCCTAGGGAAGGCACCAAATCTTCAGCTGCAGACACAACAGGGCCTGAGCTCACAAGCAGCCCATAAGAACAACACAGTGATTGCAAGAAGCATCAGAAACCCACTGCGCGTGGCATCTGAGCAGGTGCTGTAGGTCAGCTCTTTGAGGGAGCTATTCCTGAGAACAGCCTCTGGTGTTCCAGTAAGGAAGGCACAACACTGGTTTGTGACCTGCAAACCAAAATAAATGCAAACAAACATGAAATGTATCATAATTTATGATGCAGTAAAGCCCTCATAAGGGACAGTCAACTGGAAAAGGTCTCAGGTCTGGGTTTTAGTTTTAATCAAGTCTTCTGAGTGGAAGAAAAACAATCCCACCCAAGGGTCCAGTTTTCCTCTGTGAGGAAAGGCTGTGGTGTGCTTTCACTCCCAGCAGCCTGACTGTTCACATATTACATTGCTGTCATTTTCTGTAATTAGGCACCAGCTCACTTCCCCTTCAGCTGCAGAAGAAAGGTAACAGACAAACACACGAAGTGGTGCTGCCAGCACTGATTTGCTTTTGGAGCCTTGAATCGAGAAATTACTTGTTAGACAGCCACCTAGTGTTAAGTACCACTGCTCTCTAGTTACCACAAAAGCCACAGGTGCAAAGGCTTGAGAGAAAATTAAGAAAAAAAATTCCCTGTTTTAGATCTGTAAACTTAAAAATACAAAATAATCTTTGAAGCTAGCAGCTATTTAGTGATACAGTTTGCAAAATTCTATTGTAGACTTCAGTTCTTCACAAAGATAAATTAACAACATTTGTATTAGCTGTGTGAAAACACTTTTAAGCCTTCAAAGATAAATTTGCAATCATACACGACTGCTCCTCCAAAAGCCTTCCCTCTGACGCTAAGACCCCTCCTGTGCCCACACAGTCTTCCACAAACAAACTGACACTGCAAACAAGGGTCCAGGGTCCATACAGGTTAAGGACAGCACATGGCTCTAAGCACACAGTACAAAAGCCAGCTCCAAAGATTAAAAAAAAACCAAACCAAAACTGTTAGCCTTTCCTTCTCCAGACTGCAACAGTGAGCTGAATGTAAGTTTATTAAGTGAATTTCCCAGAAGAGCAAAGGACAGGTGGAGGTGATTCTTCCCCTCTACTCTGCTCTCATGAGACCCCACCTGCAGTACTGCGTCCAGCTCTGGAGCCCCCAGCATAAGAAGGACGTGGACCTGTTGGAGAGGGTCCAGAGGAGGCCACAAAGATGATCAGAGGGCTGGAGCACCTCTCCTATGAGGACAGGCTGAGAGAGTTGGCGCTGTTCAGCCTGGAGAAGAGAAGGCTCTGGGGAGACCTTATAGCGATTTTCCAGTACCTAAAGGGGGCCTACAGGAAAGATGGGTAGAAACTCTTCAGCGGGGCCTGTTGTGACAGGACAAGGGGTAATGGTTTCAAAACAGAGGGAGGTAGATTCACACTTGATATAAGGAAAAAATTTTTTATACCGAGGGTGGTGGAACACTGGCACAGGTTGCCCAGAGAGGTTGTAGATGCCCCATCCCTGGAAACATTCAAGGCCAGGTTGGACGGGGCTCTGAGCAACCTGATCTGGTTGGAGATGTTCCTGCTCCTTGCAAGGGGGTTGGACCAGATCACCTTTCAAGGTCCCTTCCAACCCTAATGATTCTATGATTCTGTGACAAACCACACTCCTCCAGCTTTGCTGTAAATGGAGAGAGATGCACAGCTCCCATGCTAGTGCCTCCTCAGGCAGATCCCACCACTACACCTACAGGATTACATTCATGCAACAGCTCGGGCAGCTGTCGTGAGCATACACATCACCACACTGAAGATGACCCCAGGCTGTGTTTCTTCACTGGGTAACAGGGCCCTGGGTCTATGTGAATACTGCCAAATGACCTGGCAAACACCTCCCTTCAGAGACAATGATGCTCTAGAAGAGGCCTGCCCTGAAAGAGGGTTTGGCCTCACTGCCTGGATCACAGATTTCCCAAAAGTTTCAGAAACGTGCATCAGAAGTGCTCCTGCTGCAGCCCTTCAGAAATGCCTGTATAAGGCTGAGGGTCCTCCCCAGGTCCTGCACTATCTTGGTCAGGGCTGCTGTCCCTGTAGCCACTCCTCCTCAGAGCCTGCAGCACTGCCACTGCTCCCTTTCTGTTGACCCCATGAGAAGAAACAAAATTAAACTGGAGAAGCGGAAGCTTGCCTCTCCTCACTGCAAACTTCCACGTCCTAGCTATCAGAACAATTGATTTATATTCAAATACTGTGAAGAGGCTGCAAGCAAATGTGCCACAAGACATCCTACTGGCACCCCAAAGAAGAGACAGAAAGGAGCCTCTCCTGGGGGAGTCACAGGTTGGCTGTCCCAGTGGAGTGGCACTGGGATGCGAACTGCCTTGGGAAAGTCTGTGTGAACGCTGCTGGTAATTCAACTGATGGCTCCACTTGAAGGCAGATACTGTTTAGAGAACAGAGCTAGAATCTGTTTACAAGTGTCTTGCCCTACCACTGTGTGATCCTGGCACACTGTCATTATCTCACAGGGGAACTGCCTGCTTCTTTCTACCACTTCAACACTCCCACAGTTTTTAACCACTTTTTTGGTTGTGTCAGCTCAAGTACTTGTACTAGCACTCCTCAGGCCTGATAAACACATGACAATGTTTCTGCTTTTTTATAGGCTTTTTTGTCATGTCCAGAACATTAGTCCAATGAGGGCTACAAAATGGCTGAGCTGAAGAAGGAATCATCTGTAGGGGACGCATCTGTAGGCAAGGAATCATCTGTAGGCAGCATCTGAGGAACTTCTCAAATGTGGCCGGCTGCCAACAGAACAGAGTTTAAGTTTCACATAAAGCTGAGTCTTTAAAACTTACACAGAAGAGTTTGTCCCAAACATGAGTTACAATACCATGGACTGGCATGATCAGCTTCCCATGCTGCAACGTCGATCACACCAATCAGGTCTGCATCGCAAAATAGCTATCACCTACAAAAGCCAACTACAGGTGATTTAATCTGATCTGTTTTTATAAAGAGTGGTATTTTCTTCCTTCTGCAAAGGGGACATGGCAGTCCCCTACACAGTATTTCCCTTACGACTGTTCCTTTCCACGTAACCTGATGCTGATGTGCACAGATGACAGTCCTGTGAGCCTGTTGTCCACCAGACACTGTTTTCTCCCAGCTTATAACCTCTTTGGAGCAGGGTCCCATTTTTTCAATTCTGTGTCTATATAGTACCTATCACAAGGGGTTCTCGCTCATGTTTGGGGCTGCTCAGTGGCACTGAGTGGTACTGGACCACACGGTTCACTCTAAGTTAGTACGTTCGCAGTGTGGCACCCTTCAGTGCGTGCCTCAGACATTCTGGGTAGAATCAGGTAAATAAGATGTCACAGATCAGGGAATTTTTTTTTTTAGTTCAGACTAGATTTAGCTGAAGTTTCAACAGGAACTCCAAAAAACTTCTGAGGTTCAGTCTGAAAAACCTGAAGAGCTGTCTTTAGTGCACTGTTACCTCTACTTACAAACTAAGCCTGATCTTCACTATATCCAGTACTTTAATGGTACTTAAAACTGAAAGCACTACCTGGCCCATCCCTAGGGGCTCGGAGGGGTGTTAAGTCTTCCCTGTTATCACAACTCAACAGCCAGTCATCCAGACCAGGAACATTGGTCCATTCCTGGTGCTACAATCAATTCAGGCCAAGCTAGTGGTTTACAAACCTGGGCTACTTCAGACAGTAATGACTGAACACTCCGCTCACTGTGGCAGACATAAGCTGTAAAGAAGAGCCACTACAAAGTTTTGCTCTGAATATCTATTTCAGACACAGAAACAGAGTATTTTTATTTTAAGGGAATACTAGGTTAAAAAAAAAAAAAAGTTGAGAATACTGTCTTTTGATTTCCTCCAACCCTCCATATTCTGCGTACTTAAAGCACTGTTTCTCTGCCTCTCATTAGTTGTTTACTGTACTGTTACCCAATAACTCATCTTCTGCAACTCATTTGCTAATGAGGCAAATTTAACTTGCAGCAAAATCTAAGGCTGAACTACTGAACAGCCACTCAAAGAAGCAGAGGAAAGCTACTCAGAGATAACTAGCCATCTTAGATTGATGCATCCAACATTTAGTATCTTTCACAGACTGTCCGAGTTTGTTTCTACTGAAAGAAGCAGCCTTAGTCAGAGAAACATTAACTTAAACACCAAAACTGTACACACACAACACTATCTGCTGCCCTGTATGTTCTCCTTACCACGCACAACATAGCCACATTTACTAGCCTCAGAAGTAACATTCAAAGCCATGGAAAACGTCTATTTTTCTTTGTACCTCTTCTGAGCTTTCTAAGACTTTCTAAGTGTGAACTAGCTTTATCTCACCAAGTTTTCCTTATTTATAGAGACAAGGAAGCTCTCTCTCTTAAAGTATCTATTACCTTTGCATATTTCACAAAAATAGGAATGCTACTATCTACCTGATTTTTATTTAAATAACTGGTATGACTCTTAATTAGGTCTTCTTTTTACCTCTCTTTGGGGAAGGGGTGCTTGGTGGTAGGAGAAGAAAGTTCACAATACTTATGAGTTTTGATTTAAAATACACCCAGAAACTCAGAATTACGTAGCTGGAACACTAATTGATTTATTCACCTAATTTGTTAATATTTGACTGACTTACAAGCAAACACTTTTCTCAATTAAAGTAACAAAAACCACTCCCTACAACATAGTAACTGAAAAGCACTGATGTGCTTTTTTGCAGTTGATGTAAAGTCAAACACAACAGGCAATTCAGTTGAAAATTCCTAGAAAAACCACATGCATATCACTTCTGCTGCTGCTGCCAGACTCTGCCTGGAGGTGAACTCTGGACAATGAGAATACTCTGAACTAGCACTTTACTAGAGGGTCTGGATGAAAGCGATAGGTATCTGCAGGGTGAATAGCCCATTTCCTCATGTCTCCTTCAAGTACTCCACTAGGAAAAAGCAGAACTATGCAAGGCCCATTCCTGTGGAGCACACAATCATTTTGCTATACTGGACATAAATAAATACAGCAGAAATAAAGGAACTGAATGAGAACAGCTGTACAGCTGCAATTATTTTTCCACTGTGTGTTGTTTTCAGGTCAAGATTTGATGCCTTTGGAAGACAGGCTTCCACCAAACACATCAGAGCTGTGCTGGAAACTAAGCAATCCCTTCTCCTGTACATGCCTATTAAAAGCTCATGCCTCTTCCCAGGTATTTGCACATCATGAAGGTCCCCATCTTTGAAAACAGCTGCTACTATAATACAGAAAACAAACAGAAATAAAAAGTTTCACCACTGTATCTATATATTAAAAAAAAAAAAAAGTAACATAAGATGCACTGACAAGAAAGCTACAAGTTTTAAGGTAAATGCTCAAAATACTTCCAAAACACACTCACTGCACCCAAGCTAGCATCTTTCCAGATTTCTAGTCACTCTAAAATGGCAATAACGTGTAGCTTGAAAGAACCTACTACACTTCAGGAGCACTTCATAGGCCAGAAAAAGGAAATCTGCAACAGGTAAATCACTAAGTACCACCAGCACCAGACACAGGCATTGCAAAGTGTGCTGGCATCAAAGACTGCCAAACACATAAGGTGTAATGAAGCACACAAGACCGACAGACTGCAATACCCCAGTGGTACTGGCCCAAAATTACCAGGTTAAAAATATGCAAGCAGCCTTTCATCATGGATATTCAGATTCAAGACACATTAGGCCTACTTTTCAGAAATGCTCCACTGTCAGATGTAGATGTGTCGTACACTGCAATACCTATGGTCAGGTCTAACAACTTTTCTGAGATTACTTTAGACCACTTCAAATTCACACTTTCTGTCCAAATTCCCTGGTCATAGAGAGGAGGTACCCAACAAACTTACCCACCCAAACCCTGTTTGCACAGAATGTAACAGAAGTGTTACCCTTTGCTAAATAAACACTGTGTTTTCCTAGAGTTAGGGAAACTCACTTAGCTTTCTCACTGGATATGTATGTATAGCAGCAGTAGGAAAAATAAGCGAACTAAGAGACACAATATAGGGTCACTTACACTCAGGGCTTGCCAAATAAGTAAAAGCTGAAAAGTACAAGAAAGTCTTTTCCTTTCAGGTCTGCCAAATCTTCCAAAACCTCTTTGGCAGGACACCTGTGAACATTCATCTTGACTCATCCAACACATGGATTAATTTATCTTGCTTTCAAAAGGAGTGACCAATGTCTGTACGGCATGACCACACAGACCAGACTCAAAGCACAGGTTCCCGACTCCTTCTCGCAAAGCATCCCAGCAGCACCGCTTAAATCCACAAAACCCGCAGGGCAGGCGGTCACTTCACACTGCCCGGGCGCTCAGCCCGGCACAGAGATGCCGAGGGACCACCAGCCGCTCTGCGGGGCTGGTGCCGGACCCAGCAGACGCACCGGCTGGGTTTCTGGGGGGCAAAGCAGCCGTGACAGCACTTTAGGCTGTTCTGAAGATCTTTAACACTACCTTCACTTAATAACTCCCACCGTTCAAACCTGCTTCGTCCCGGCAGAGCCGGAGCAAAGGCCACCACAGCCCCATTCCCCCGGCCAGCGGGGCTGGGTCCCCCGGGGCACCTCCCAGCCCGCCTGCCACACCGGTTTCCTTGCCCGTGGCGGCTAACCCGTGGGGTAAACCCCCCCGCGGCTCGCCACAGGCTTTCCCCGCCCGAGGAAGCCCCCGCCGGGCGCATGGCGGCCCCGGGGTACGTACGCAGAGACTATCTTGCCGCTGAGGATCTCGGCGGGGGCCATGGCGAGAGCGGGGAGGCAGCGGGCGGAACGCGGCGGGGCTCCCGGAGCGTCTGCGGGCCGAGCCGACACCCTGCGGTTGCCCTACTCCCCGCCCCACGTGGTCCCAAACTTTCGGCGACAGCCGGTCCCACCACGCAAGCGCTGCCCCCGCCCCGGAGGAGGGAGGAGAGGGGCACGGAGAGGCGGCAGTGCCCACCCCCACCCCTGGTAGCGGATGGGCCGCGTCTCCTCCCCTGTCCCTCCTGCAGCCGTGAGGCAGCGAGCGGCGGACCGCTGCTGAGGGGCGCGGCGAAATGGCCGCCAAAACGCCATAGAGGGCCCGCTGCAGGCCCTGGCCTTTCCTGGAGCCCTGCTCTGCGGAGAAGGGGCGTGGGCGGGCAGGGTCGGCTGCAGGCGGTGAGAGAGGAGGGCCAAAGCGTCCTCCGGAGCTGGGGGCTGAGGAGTGCGCGGCCGTGGGGCGCTGCCCCCCCGGTCTGGAGGGGCTGGCAGTGCCGGTCTGCTGGTGGTGGGCTGTGCACAGTGAATTCCCGGCAGTATCTTTAGGAAAATTGCAGATCAGCATAAGAATAATGCCTGTGTTTCCTGTCCTGGGGTAGTACTGTGGCACTCCTGAGAGGCTGTGCTAAGAGTAATTCTTATTCTTCAGGATTTCAACACATTTGTCCAACATAAAGTCACCAAACTGCTGGCTAGCCGGTGTGGAAAAAGGGTAGCGAGGAAGAGGGCGGGATGGTGGCGTATAGTTCATAGGAGTTGTCAAGAGTGAGAAACAGGTTCTTAATGGTCTCTTCCAAGGGATGTACTTGCAGTAAGTAATCACTTCAGGAGTGATGAAGGTGCGGTTTCTTGTCAGGCAGCTGCTCAGATAAATGCAGTCCTCCTTGTGTATTGTTATTTATGTAACCAAGGCCTTTCCATACTCTGCAGGCCAGTGCAGACATTTTTGGACCTTGTGGAGTCAGCTTTCAGTGGTTTTCTCATACATATGACAAATAAGTGATTAGGGTCCAGCCAGAACTGCAGATGGGAGCAGCAGTTAAGTGTCGCTGAGGCAGACTTGCTCAGGCAAGATAGCACTACAACCCAGAGAAGTTAAGGAACTGGTCAGTTTTTCCTGCTAATACCTAGCACATGGTTAGAGAGCGGGTCCACAATTCAATAAACCAATAATTAAAAGCCCAGGGACAGGGAATGGGCCAATTTGGATTGATGATGGGGTGGGCCCACAGCATTAGGTCACTGTTGGGGAGTAATAGCGCAGTCCTGTGCGTGCAGTTAAGTGGTACGCTTACTCTTTTGGGACCTAGCCACATCTGCCACGTGTGGTGGCAAAGAAATGGGTTAACACCGCTGCAAATTAACAAGCTATGGAAAATAGGGGTTGGGTGCTACAACAGCAGTGTTCCCGCTGAGAATTTGAGACTTAAAAGGCCTATGTGAAGGGCTTTAATGTAGATTTTTGCTTTACATAGAATGCAGAGGTTTGGAAAAAGAAAGTGCCTGTTCCAAAGATGCCATACTCTATAAAGGAATCAGTTCGGAAAGGGATTTTTTGAACTATCAGATTTTGAGAAGGGAGAAGCATAGGCCTAGCAGCTTCTGCCTAGGGCACAAGACTCTGAGGGTGGAAATATATGGCCCTTCTGTTTCAGAAGCTCAGAAGACTTAGGGTTGCTTCTCTGAAGTTCTAGGAGGGCTGTATAAACCATACATAGTCCAAAACTTCTCCGAGGGTAGCACATTTCTTTGTGTTTCCTTTCATAGCTTAACAAGTGATGTCTTTTCTGCTTTCTTTTCTACACAGAGGAGAGCTTCTTACCTCGAGTGGTTAAACCACCTTAAGTTAAAATATGTTGTAATTGTAGGGTTAAGGTCAGAAATTTCTCTTTGAAAGCGATTTGGAAAAGAGGGAAAACTTTGCCTTTTGGGGCTTTTATATGCTAAATTAAAAAAAAAGCTAGAAAGAACTTATTTTCTTTCATTATGTATTCCTTGTGTTTCCTGGAACGTTCCAACGTTGCAGTATTATACAATCAAAACTGACATTATTCAATTAACTGAGAGAAGGGATTTTTCTAGGCTGCTTAAAATTCTGTGCCTTGTTTGTTTCTTCTGTTGCCTTTATCTGAGGCCAGAATGAACTCTTGGGAGAAAAAAAAAACCAAACTGTTTTACAGAAAATGCAAAAGACTGAATGCAAGCTAAGGACGGGATAAACTCTCAGAAACAGCTTTTGCAGAAAAAGATTTGACACTCAGGATGATAGTGTAAAATATCAGGCAGGAAAACAAAAAGAAGAAAGCCACCTTTGAAAATATTCAGATGACCTTATTTGCAGAGTGAGCAGAAGAAGGTAGTGCCATCAGGAGCTGTAGATTCCTACCCAGAATTGCTAACTTGCATGATTTGTATGTGTGTGTGAGATGAATGTCACTTGCTGCTTTTCATAATGCCCCAGGTCCTGGAAAAAAGATGTCTTATGATGACAGATAAAACTTTGAAAATGAATTTAACTAATTGTAGAGTATAAAAAAATAGGAAAGGAAATAAAAATAATTTCAAACAACTTATATTATTTCATTATTTTTGAGCCAGATTCTCATTTTTGGGAAGGGACAGACTCATGAATTTTAAATGCTTATGCCAGAAATTCAGACTAGCTAACCTTTTATTATAGCAGTAAGTTCTTTTGTGTTTCTAACTTGTCTCAGGTGGCAGTCAAGTACTAAAGCAGAGACTGTTACTCAGAAGTTGTGTGTCATGCCTTTATGTAAGAACATGTTATTTAACATTTATTCTTAATTGTCACACTGAGGTTGAAATACTGGAAATGGGGTGGGAAAGGAACAGAAAAGGGCAAAACAGACCCTTCTGCTCAGTTCCTATCAGCCCCGAAACACAGTAAAAAAGTTAAAAGCTTTTATTCACATATAGGAAATCTCAGAGAAACACAGTAGCAAAGGAGACAAACATTGTGAAAATGTTTACAAAGTTGACAGCAATGATCAATGTTTTATGCTTTTGGTACAATTCTTTTGACCATATTAATGCAAAAGAATGAGAGAAAAACTAATGCCATAATTGACAGCTCTGAGCATAGTCTGTTTTGTACCAAAGCAGACTTTTTTGTAATGGCTGTTAGGATGAAGGAGGATAAAAACAGTTACTCCAGGATAGGCTGAAGCCTCAGAGTAAGAGATGCCTCTCTGCTCTGTGTGTTGCCCCAGAACAGTTGTTCTGCCTCACTCACCTCCTTGCATCCCTGGGTTTGACTTGGCAGTTCCCACAGTTTGATTGTTTACCTTTGCATCCACCCCCTCTTACCCAACATGTCAAAAGTCACGGAGCTTGTTCTTTAAAAACAGCCATGAAGGCTGCAAAATGCGTGCCAGAAAGACTTCCAGTGTTACTGATAAGCTAACAGCTATGCCTCTGATGGCACAGGGCCCCAGAAGCTGACCGCAAATCAGCAAAACTAAGGAAGAATGTTAGGCTTTGCTTCATCCATTAAATGGGACAGTTAGGACATTGTTACCAGTAAAGGAGGAGGAACAGAAAACTTAGATTATCTTCATAAACCTTGGTCAGAAAGGAGATTTTGAGAAAGCCTGTTTGTAGGAGCACACCAGAAAAACAGTATTAGACTTTGATTCTTCAAACACTTATGGGGAACCTTTCCTGCTTAGAGATGACCCACTGAACAAAGCAGGATTTCGTTAAATGAATGACCTTACTCTAGAATGTACCTTATCTACTATGATGGAGAACACAACTTCGTAATGGGGTAACCATGACAAATTTAAATACAGGCTATTGATCAACTCTGCCTTTGATCAGTAGATGACTGAACTTTGATGTAAGGTTTGAGACTGACCTGAGTGTACATGCTTTGAAATAGCCCTTATAGCTAAGATGTGTTAATGTAATACTAGGTAGCATGAGCTAACATTTCTTCCATCATAAAGTGTTATCCTGAGTGTAGTTATCCTCTTATCTGTTTAGATGACTCGTGCCCCATCCATTTTAAACACATAATGGAAATAAGTTGGTGATGCAGCCATCTGTTGGACAGTCACTGCAAAAATATCTGTCCTGAGTTAAGATGGTATTTGCTCTCTGGCTGTCTTCTCAGGGTTCCTGGTCCAGCCCCTGAACTAGCAGAACAGGGACTTGCAGTGCATCTTGCCCACTTCAGTGCAAAGGCAGACAGATTAATCAAATCAATTGCCTGAGCAGTTTTTAGCTACAATGACCTGATTTTCTGTAAAGCAAGTGAAAGGTACTTTCATTGTAGATTTTTCTGGCAGGGAGGTAAAGCTGGTTATATTCAACAGAATGGCAGTAACAAAGGAGTCTCTGATGTGCTTTTCTGACCCCTGTCTCAAGCTTGCCATTCACTTGCCTACCACACAGCAGTTTTGTATTGACCATGGTCTATCTGTTGCTCTAAGGACAGCAACAACCAGGTTGGACTATCTCAGGACTTCCACTTGTGACACAGATTTGTGCATACTTGAGTACATTTTCCATTGGCTCATTTTCTTGTTGCTCTTTTAGTTGACTTCCTTTAGAAACGTCATCTTGCCTTCACACAGAAATCTTCCAACAATTCTCATTGACCTCTTAGTGATCCTGCAGAAGAAATATGTCTCGTTAACAGTTTGAAGAATTTTGTGTCAAGCTCGATTCCACTGAGAACAGTGCCAGAGTGCTTGATAAATATGGGACCTAGGTTGTCGTGACTCTTTGATGTTATGAGATAATTCAGAGCAAAGAAAGCATTTTCCAAGTAGTCCTCTATCACATAATTACCTTTCCTGATACCTCTACAGCATGTTGTGGCACTCCCTGCAATAAACAACAGCCTAATTCACTATCCCAGCCTGCTTGTGAATGATCTATTACCACGTTTTCTAGAGAGAAAGAAGGATGAATTGATTGCCTAAAGCAAAATACAAAGACAAGCAATGGAGCTGTGATTAGCTAGCTTTTCATTTCCATCTTCTCCTAATTCTCTTTGGCTAATAATTTTTAGTTAATGGCCTGTGACTATGTAAGACTTCCCCCCTTTTTTTTTCCAGCTGCTAAATTTCACTAGAAGACTACGAAAAATACATTTCTAATGTTTTTTTATAGAAATACTTATCATACCAATTTCAGCTTTCTAACTGTGTAGGGAGTTGCACTGACACAGGTAGAGGTAGGCAGGGAGAAAGGTGAGTTTCAGGTCTGCAGGAAGGAGGATGTCCAGAAGACAATCTTTCCATTGCAGTTTAATCTAGACAGCCTCTCAGACAGTTCTTCCAGAAGAAGAGTTTCAGCTTCTTGTGAGTACAGCTTGAAAGGAGTTAAAAAGTGGTGACACACAGACTGTTCAAGTATCTCATTCTTTTTCACTCTGAACAGTATGAACATAAGTGAGCTCACTGTGAGCTCATTTGTATATGTGCCTATTTACATGTGCAAATATTTCCCAATGTATATGCCTTGTATTACAAACCTTTGTATCCCAAAAGTTTGTTAGCTTCTAGTCAGAGTGATCACATTTCTGCCCTTTCCTTTTACCTAAGAGCTGTGTGATTTGTCTGCTGTTTAAAACAAGAACTGCTCCATTTATAAATGAGGCAGAGCCTGGTGGAGGCACCAGATTCAGAGACACATGGCTAATGTTTGCCCTGAAGCTGTGGCGTGTGTCCATTCCTGCATGCTCAGCTGCATCAGAGAAGAAAACCACTAAATTAACCTCGCACGTCTGCAGAGCTCTAGTGCCTGTCCTGCACGTCGCTGGGAGAAGGACTTCTCAAAAGCACAGCTTTCCAATTCATAAACCAGCTTGAGATCTGATTAGAAAGTCTATGCCATGAAATGGTGCATCCTTTGCTACTATCTCTGAGAGCTTTAAATAATCTGGCAGGGCCTGTGTCAGCTGTAGCTGGCAAAAAGCACATTAAGGGCCCTTCTGGTCCCCTCCAGCCATCGTTTTGAAGCTAAGCATTTTGCCATCTCTAGCCTGTGCACCCTGGTGCAGTTGCTTTGCTTGCAACTACTGCACAAGCCCTAGTTTTGCTCTGGAGCCTCACTGCTTTGCAGAGCAAACCATGATGAGCCTGTGCTTAGAAGCTGGGCGTAGGGAAGAGTCGGTGATTGATGCTTGCCCAGGCGACAGGAAGATTCAGAGCCTGTAGGCTTGGTGTAGAATAGGAATATGGTGAGCTCAGTAGAGCAAGGCTGCTTGGTCTGTGATTCCTCTTTATGGCCTAGAAGACTGGAGAATAAAATGAATGATCCTTCGAAGAGGAGCTGTGCCGAGCTGGGATGTTATTCATGTCTCTTGTGCCCTTGTAGCAGTGTAGGACCAGCAGGAAGATTCAGAAGGAGACCGAGTCCCCATCCTAATCATAGAGGATCAGCAGAGAAGACCTTGTAGCAATGAGACAAACAAGAGATTTGGCCCTAAGGCCATTCCTGCAGTATAACACTGACCCTAGCATAAGCATTGACCCTGTGGACCTATGTGGTGAGATGTCAGTGTAGGGACAAGATAAGCAGTATGGTCCGAGCTGTGGCCACAGGAACACATTTGGGGCCTGAGTCTTCCTTCCCTTCTCCTTTGAGGATTCAGTAGCATTCCTGGAGCTTTGTGAAATGATCTGATGAATGGGGCAAAGAATTTTTCCCCTTTGTGGACAGCTTTTTATTCCCAGTCCCTCTTACTTTGTATCATTTTTACAAGTTACAGGATGATGGAGATTTTGTGTTACAGGCAGCCCATGTGGCTTTCAGGGGAATGCTGAGAAGCTGCTTTCCCAGCTGTCCTGGGATCTGAAGAGGCGGGCCTTGACATGAAGCAGGAACATTTTCACACAGAACTACCGGGCAATTTGGATTTTCTTTAAAGAAGTCTGATTCTGAGACAGAATGGCGTCCTTCACTCAGGCACAGCAAGCGTAAGTGCTCATGACAGAGAAGCGTTACGGCTTCACATGAAGGGTGATTTCTAAAGCCTGAAGAGTTATCTTAAATTGTGTTCACTGATTGGGAAATAGAGTGACACACAGGCAAATACATAAGCAAATTTCTTTTTCAAAGAGAGGAGTGTAACAGTTCTGGAGCATTTATATTGATCAGTATTCTACTATTCCAGGGAGAAGAGAGGTTCAGATATCACCAGCTAACATACAGGCAGAGAGGAGGAACAATGGCTTGCTTGGGTTCACCACCTCACTTTCTGCTTTCAATTTGGGCTGCAGGTTGCAGCTGTTACCTGGTGTTGGTGATGAAAAGGCCTGGACTTCTTGTACCACACGTATATGTATCAGTGACACTATGTATACGTAGAATCATGAAATCATAGAATAGTTTGGGTTGGAAGGGACCTTTAAAGGTCCAACCCCCATGCAGCGAGCGGGGACATCTCCAACCAGATCAGGTTGCTCAGAGCCCCATCCAAACACGCCTTGAATATTTCCAGGGATGGGGCATCCAGCACCTCTCTGGGCAACCTGTGTCAGTGTTCTACCACTGTCATTGTAAAAAATTTCTTCCTTATGTCCAGTCTAAATCTACCTTCTTCTATTTTAAAACCATTACCCCTCCTCCTGTCACAACAGGCCCTGCTAAAAAATTGCTCCTGGAACTTGGAGAACCCTGAGTGTGAAGGAAATAGTCTATGGAAAATCAGTAAGTGGTAATTCTTGGTGTGCTTTCAGGTGACACCGTACCTTTCAAAGAAGATGTAAAAAGAAGCACTTGATGACATATAAAAATGAACCTGTTCCCAAATTTACTTATTAACACTTTTTCATGGGAGGACATTTCCTAGTTGAAACATTCAGATTAATGGCAAGTTTACAGCAGTTTAATTTGAAATGTGCTTTCCAGGTAGTGTTTCTGTACAGCAGGAATACACAAAGCATTTGGAGACTTAAGACTCTGAAGAAAATTTCTTTTTCTTTAGCTCAGCCTTGTGAAAAGTTAACATACCAGAGAGCTGCATACAGCCTGCATCCACAGTGATGCCGAGTGCCCACAAATGGCTTTGAATTCAAAGGATCAGGCCTGGAGGATGGAGAGAAAGAAAGAAGCCTTTGGTGCTCCACCTGTCTGTTGCCTGTGGCCCTGCCATGGGGTGGTTTGTGCCCCCATTTCACCTTCCCAGGTGTGGCTGCAGTGCTGTCCCATCTCCTGCTTTCCCTGGCGGCACACAGCTCTGCAGGAAGGAGTATCCCAGAATGTGTCGGATGGAGCAGGGGTGGTTGTGTTTTTGTTGTTCGTGTAAGAATACTTTGCAGGTTTGTCAAAGTGGTTTTTAACATGTTTTTGGCCCAGATTCCTTTCAGCAATTCTTACTTTGCTGGATCCAAGTGCTTTTGAAATCAGTGAGGTTTTTTCTGTGTGTCTTGGTTCAGAAACGTTTGTGTATCAGGCATGTCTACATCCCTTTGCCAGTGGATTTCTCTCCAGGTCTGACGTTGTTCATCATCACTGACATTAGCAACATTAATGGCATTTTTAAGAGTGAAAATGTAAAAATTTGTTGTCCTTTAAAGCGAAACCACCATCTTCATCTAGGGCAAGGCTTTAGTGGGATAGAGTGCACTCAGTGGGATAGAGTGCACCCTCAGCAAGTTTGCCGATGACACCAATCTGTGTGGTGCCGTCGACACGCTGGAGGGGAGGGATGCCATCCAGAGGGACCTGGACAGGCTGGAGAGGTCGGCCTGTGCCAACCTCATGCAGTTCAACCAGGCCAAGTGCAAGGTCCTGCACATGGGTTGTGGCAATCCCAGGCACAAATACAGGCTGGGCGGGGAATGGATGGAGAGCAGCCCTGAGGAGAAGGACTTGGGAGTACTGGTGGACGAGAAGCTCAACATGAGCCGGCAATGCGCCCTTGCGGCCCAGAAGGCCAACCGCATCCTGGGCTGTATCAAGAGGAGCATGGCCAGCAGGTCGAGGGAGGTGATTCTCCCCCTCTACTCTGCCCTGGTGAGACCCCACCTGGAGTACTGTGTCCAGTTCTGGAG
>JAAGAY010008126.1:0-14830 GCA_011801015.1 Ardeotis arabs
ATTTTAAGCTCCTATGCTTATCATTTCCTTATTTTTTCTTGCCAGTTGGGGATCAGGGAACACTTTTTTACCTTTGGTAATATTTATTTGTAAAAAATACCAGAGAAAATAGCATACAGTAAAAAAAGCAAGGCATGGGAAAGGACAAAAAATTGACAATGTGCCACCTAAAATGATCAAGTTGTCAAAGATGACACTGATATAAATTCCCCTGTTATTGCAGATGAACCAGTATAATACCAGGGGACTGAACATGAGCCAGATTTGATTTGTCAACTTGTTGCTATTATTTTGAAAACATTTCAGCAAAATTGTCACATCTGTTGAAATTCTGTTAGAAAATTAGATGTAGCAAAGAACACCAAACAGCCTTATTTTCTCCTACTGAGTGTGCTGGGATTTTCCTTCGGTGAGTCATCACCCGGCAGCAACAATGAAGTGTCACAACAATTGCAAAGATACCATCTGTTTAAGGGAGATGATCCAAAAGCAAACATGTATCTTTCTAAACATAAAATTCATCAGCACAAAAAACTACACGCATACGCACACACACAAGTGTGTGGGTTTGCATACTTATGTATAATTTCTGCAACTGCTGACATGTTACCAAAACACCCACATAGCAGCAATTACAAAATTTCCTGTATGGATTTCCATCATCAGCTACAGCCACAACTGATACTACTTGAACTTCATATCATGGGAGCTCATGACATTTGGAAATATGGAATATGTTTTTCATCACATGGTGCCTCTTGCACCTGGTGCTTGTAGAAATTAGGCTTTAATGATTAGAGTGCTTCCACTTCTTTCAAAGTATTTCTAACAAATACAGGCACAAGGTATAGCTCTGCATTGCCAAGAACACCTCCAGCAAACTAGCAGACTACAGATGACTACTGCAACAGGACTCATCTAGATGACCTCTTTTTTTCCTTTTCTAACACTATGCATGTGGAAGTCCTTGTTCCATTTGAAAGAAAACTGTTTAAAAAAAAATAGTTCTCCTTGCCAATCCTGGCAGCAATAGTAAATGTCCACAGATGTAAAATTTTGATCAGGATAGTTCTTATGTGATAGAAAAATATCTCTGATACATTTTCTAAAGTAAAATGACAATGAATAAATTGGGAGAAAAGTCAACAATATTTTCCAAGCATGCAAAATAAAGGTAAAGGAAACATTTGCAATTCATGAAAATATTAACAATAAAAAGACTATTGTTAAAAAGCCAAAAAGGAGAACTGATTGCCAATATAGCTCCCTCACTCTTGTTTAGAACTTAAAGTTAATTGATACAATAAATTAACAGCAATACAATCTAGTGTTCAGAGAGAGGCTTAAACTTATTTTTCTTTCACTTATACCATCTAGACCTTTTAAAACAAAGCATGATGAAAAATACTGGTCATTGGGTGACACAAATGTTGCTTTGTTTCTTACACATACTCAACCTACTGCCCATTACAGATTACCACAGTGGACCTCATGAAGTAATTCCAGCAGCATGCAGACACCTACGTTCTCTGCTTGACTAATGTTTAGCTTGTGTATCCCTTCTTTTGCCTTCCTTCAGAAAGCAAAACGTAGTGTAAGTAACAGGTAACACACTCGGGGAGCCAAAAGGAGTTCATCCAACAGCAAAAATCCCAAGAGGCGTGGTCTATTGATGATACAATAATCATCAATATTTTACTTAACTCTTGTGCTTATATTTAAACAAAGGGCTTAAATATGAGCAAGACCAGGGATAACAAAGTTTTGCTTAAACATTTACTGTGTTTCTCTGATTACGTTCTCATGCAACAGGAAATAAGTGCTACTGTTTTCTGCTTAAATTGTCTAAAACATCTGTCTGCTTTTCTATCTGTCTTTCTTCTAGAATTCAAGTGACCTGTGGCACAGGAGTGGAGAAATTACACTTGCCTTCACTTGAGTGTAAATGAAGTATAAATATACATGTCCACATGAGATTATAGCAGAAAGTTCAACTTTATTGAAAAAAAAATCAACAAAACTAAACTTGTTGCAAAGAAATCTTCCTACTGTATGCCATTCTCCACCCTTAAAAATGTAACTACGTCATCTTATCTTTAAGCTACTTCTTATGACATATTATAACTTCTTCCCAGGTGTACACCCTGCCTGATATGATAACATTATGCTATACTATGGATGACTAATACAATATAATGTCACAAACTAGTAATTCTAGATCTAGTATAAAGATTTTCACTAATACAGAGATTGATTAGTAATGACTGATACTACTACAATCTAAATTTGGAGAATATACCTGATGATTTAGTGATGACCAATTTAATTCTGTATGTGCCCATGTTAATAAACAAAAAAGGTAAAACAATAAATTTGAATCTGTCTTTGTGAATACATGGAGTAGAAACAAATGGCAAAATTTAAGGCTGTTTTAAAATCATATTAAAGTCTTACTTGTTCTTGCTGAATTCTCTGCAAAGGTTCCTACAAACTGTACCGAAGAACATGATGATGTTAGTGTCATAAAAGAAAAAGATTTTCACTGATAAGATATTTAGGTGGAATAGTTAACTTATAATCAGTCAGGCATAGTGCATAGCAAGTTGGGTTTCTTGCGCTCTGCCACACAAATACAGATAAACATGCAGTTAGCCATCATTCTGTTCTGAAAGTTCAGCCTTAAAAAGTGTAGGTATAAAAAAGAAATAACTATAAGTACAATGAAATATATAACAACTCCTTCAAATATATAACGACTTCAACAATAGACAACAACTGTAACAATTCACCTGACATAAACAGACTGACATCAAAGCCAAAAACCCATGAATGGGTAGTCTTTAAGTAAGCACACTGCAAATGAAACACATTTAGAAAAAAAATCATTTAAAATTGAACTCCAATCATGTTTTGAAATGTATTTCATCGTTCGAGCTAGATGGGGCATAACTGACAACAAAACTTAGTTTTCTGCATTCTTCAGAGAACTATTGCATTATGTGTATCTCTTCCTTGGGAGTGAAGATGAGTGCGGAATGAAAACAAAGTGACAGATCAAAATGAAAGAGAAGTGATATCACACAGATAAACTTGTCTTGGACATGTCAGTACTTGCTATTTTATTTCTTTGATATGAAGGATGGATGAAGTAAAACCAATTTTGGTTGTCAAGGGCTGCTGCAAAATGGAGAGAAACAACATGAACAACAAAAAGATTTCAAGAATAAGTCTATCAATAACACTAACTTATTTTACACACACACAGTAAAAAGTCATCCAGCTTCCAACTTCACATAAATAAAATACCATTCCATTTCTACAGGTTACCATAGTTCCACAAGATATTGACTGCATCATCCACCTTCTCAAACTACAAAAGTCGCTTATCTGAATATCTTAATATTCAGCTAAATCATCTTTACAGTGTTGAAATTTTAAATAACTTGTACTAAAACACTTTCTCAACTAAGACTCTATTGACACATTTTTCAAAGATCCTGCACAAAGCTTCTGTTGAAAGCAGCAGAAACTTTGGCTGCTCAGCATTTTCCTCTCTTCAGTATCCATTTAAACATAAGCCCTGAAAAAAGTAAGACGACTGTCCAGACAAGAATGTAAACAATCTAAACAAACTTGTACAAAGTTCGGGAATTTATAGAAAATACATTTAAATTTAACACACAATAAGAAATATAGCTATAAATACTGAACACATTCCTGAACTAAGCTATAAGAATGAGTGAAGTTGTGATAAAAGAAAAATTACAGAGCCTTTAACAGAAAAAATGGGAAGGTAGGGAAATGAAGAAAACCCTTACGATGTGGAAAATCTGCTGAAATACTAAGTTTTCCATAGAAATTCTAGTGTCATAAAATACTATTCTTTCATGTTCACCATAAATCTTATTTTTGGAAGAAGATATAAGCAAGTTCTTATTGTATAAGCCAAGATTCTCTTAATTCTGGTTTCATCGACAACAGACTAATATTGAATTGATTCTTGTATTAAATGTCTGTGGAATAGCTCCTTATTATCAGTAAAAGATCCACAGAACACAAAACTGAAATAACAAGGAGTGTGGAATTAAGCATCTGATTTAAATTGAATCACAATAAAAGGAATTGAAATGCTAGAGATAGCGACATGCAATCTGACCTTCTACCTCCTCATATTATGTAATCAAACTGAATTTCCCAGCAAAAGCAGTATGAACAGCTCCATTCAGTACCTGCCAAAGTGATTCTGCTGAGGATTGAATGCTCGCCTACAATGGTTTGATCCAGTAGAGCTGACAGGAGTGATGGATGGCCTGGAATTTTCCTTCTATGAAATGCTGCGGAAAACTAAGCAACTCTTTCAAGGGCTTTGGTTTCTCTGGTTTGATAAGATGTTTTCTTCAGAAAATAAAAATAAGTTTATTAAATCAACTGCTTTCAGAATAGATACAGTGAATGACTGTATATCAGAAGCAAATGTATGTGAAATAAAGTTCAACTTGAAAACAACCATGATTTCTAAAAAAAAAAAAATCATCATTCTTATACAGAAAATAGTTGTCCTTTCAACAAAGTAATGTAACATAAGAGATATATCTAAAGAGATAAGCATTTATGTTGTCCTTAAAAATCACCAAGTGACGCTGGTTTAAAATCTCACTACTGAGTGATAAGTTACATGATAAGGAAGAAGCATACACTTAATCACTGATGCCATTTGCTCTTTCTGACTAAATTACAACGAGTGTACCCATCCCATGGTACTCAGAGAACTTAAATAAAGAAGGTTCCCTTTCCATTGGAGTGAGCGAACAGAGTATTTTATCTTTCTTTTGTACAAGGAGAATGACTATCACACTACAGACCAAATAAAATAGTACTGTTGGAAAAAATGCCCACTACTCCAACAACCGCAATGTATTGAGCTGCCTCATCTTTCCCTAAGGCAATACGTGCAGCCCCTTCAAATTTGAAGCCATGTGAACTTGCCATAGTAGAAAATTTGGAAGGTATTTAGAAGCTTAGGGTAACGTAAAAAGCTATTAAGACCATTTTATTCACTTTTTTTTTTTCCCATTTTCTTGAAATAAGGTTGTATAATAGCTGTCAAGATTCCATCTAACTCACAGGATCAAATATATATCTTTAACATGTGACTAGGCACAATGGTCTTGGATTTTTTTCTGCTTTATCATGATCTTATTCTCATTACCTTCTACATTCTTGTTTAGACATATGGAACAAATACAACTATAGATTAAAACTAATTACATTCTTCAAAAAACACACACAACTTTGAACAGAAGTAGTAAATAGGACAACACCTACTTCAATGTGAATCTTGATTAACCGTCTCTGTCCTTGCATGTCTCCCTTTTCCTAGATGCTACTCCTTTCACTCTTTGAAGGAACTCTTTTAGGAGCACTATATCAATGTTTCTTTTTGTCAATAAAATTTCACAGAATAATCAAGAACAATTTAAAAGCAATTTCTGTTGAAAAATTGGTTCAAGGAAGTACAGTGACTCGTCTACTTGAAAAGCAGCTTGGAGGAGATATTGAAATAGACACTTCAGAGTAGACAACTTAAAGATGGAAATGAGGCTACTCCACAGGAGAACAAAGTGGAAGTGATTTGAATGCCACTTTGCAAAACCAATGTGCTGATTCTGGAGCAGAATTGAAAATGTTGATTTAGGCACTTGAGACCCTCTAAATCTGAAATGGGAGAGACAGAGATATCAAGGTTTGTCATATCGGTGGGATGCTAGGATGTCTAAACCAACTGAGAAAAATCTCAGAGAAGAATCTTCTCTCAGCTAAGCATTATTTCAGATCAGCAATTTATTTGGCTCTATGATATAGAACTTAAAAGTGTTTGAAAACTTATCCTGTGTTTTATTGTTACATTACTACATTTTGTTAGCCTAATGATAATAATCTAGCGTAGTAAGTCACCATGGTTCACAGCTCTCCTATCTCAGAGGCACCACAATATTTTTGAAAATAGCTTAAAAAGGAATACCACTGACAAAACATCTTTAGATACTGAAGTGCTTACCTTTTACTGAATTTCAAAGGGACTGAAACCTTACCAAGTTGTCTGGGAATGTTTGGAGATCTCATTCAAAATCCAGAGAGAGCAAAGCAAACAGTACAATTGCATTTGACTCAGGGGCGGGGGGGGGGAAGAAAAAAAGAGGCAAGTGTTACTCTTGTATGAAGAGTAGGATTTGAAGGCACCATAGAAAGGTCCTCTGTGATTCGAATATCCGAACAACTAAAACAAGTTGTTTCTATCAGCAAACGCACAAAGCGAACATGCAGTGCACAGGGCTTTTGTGAAAGGCAAATGAAACACAGGGGATGCACTAGGTGAAGAGAAGAGAAAGACAAGATGCATCCACAGTGAAACTATTTGGGAAGAAGAAAAAAGACCAGCTTTTATATTAAGGATGACGGAGGTCCTGCTTTGTTTTGGCATTGATGTTAAATTGCTTACATATTTTGTGTAATGTTTCCTTTTTTTACGAGAGTGTAACTCTACTGGCTTCCAAACCTATAAGCCCACCCCAAAGGGCAGGTATAAATTTGACCTTTCCTGGATCTGAGTGCTACTGTAGCTCCTTCAATTTTAATTTCAGTTTACATATTGTGGCACATTATCTCTCCTTATATAGCTCCAAATCACTAATTTGAAAATGCTGTTTCCAACTTAATTTCTACGTCTGGTGCTTATTTCTTATTTATAATATGTTCCTTTTGTATCCTCCCAAAGCTATTTGAGCATGAGAGATTTATTTTCCTTTTTGTTTTCTTTAAAAAAATATTATCTTCTGAAATATATCTACCAAAATAACATGCTGATCATACTGAGTTTGCAGAACACTGAGTTATAGAGCGAAGAATATAGCAACAAATAACAGTAGGACAGGAAATAATCAAAATACCCTGTCAAGCTAGGCAACCTACTAATTTAAATGCATTTATTCTAAATATATAATCCTATGATTTTATATTTTCCTTAGTTTTCATGTCCATTTATTGAGGATACAACACTATGAGAAACATCCTAAAAGCCATAATTTAGTAACATAGTCTACAAATTTTGGAAACCTAGATTCTAGGGAATGATGATTTTCAATCTAAGTGAACTGAACTCAGTAATTTTGTCCTTTCAAAGTAAATAAATTAAGTTCTACAGACTTTACTTTATGTGGTTTCCTTGGAAGGAAATCAAGGTTCATTCTCACATACATGGAATTTTTTACAACACATGTATTAGCATACTGGTGGTTGGGAATTTTTCAAGTAAACCAGCTTTTCCATTGGGAAATGCTAATCATCGAAATTGAGATCTCTTATATTGAGCCAGGCGGGGATGAACCCAGTGGCCTGTATGGTGCTGTGTTTTAGATTTAAGACTAAAACAGTGCTGATAACACATCAGTTTCAGCTGTTGCTGAATAGTGCCTGCAAAACATTGAGACTTTCTCTGTTTCTGATGCTGCCTCCCCAGCAAGTAGGCTGGGGGTATGCAAAAGACTGGAGACAGTCTGGAGACTGGCTGGGCATCAGTCTGCTTGTGGGCATGTGGAGTGATTGCCTTTTCAACCTTTGTGGTTTTTATTCTTTCCTTCACTTATTAAATTGTCTTTATCTTGACCCAAAAGTTTTCTTGCTTTTGCTCTTCAAACTCTCTCCCCCATCCTGGTGGAGGACAAGTAGATGAGCAACTGGGTGTGTGGTTACTTGCTGGCCAGAGTCAGCTCACTACACTGATAAACCAGTTATAGTAAGAACACTTTAAAATCAAAGATTAGGTTTTAAATAAAACTAAGAGCAAGAGAAGGAAGTGAAGGGTTCTTCATTTTCCAATAAGTTCTGAAAATCTCTCTTGTTGATGTGTACAGTTAAACAATCAATAGTGCCAAGAAAGTATGAGATAGATTCATTCTAACTCTCAGCAGCTACAGCCTTGTCCTGGGCTACAAGTGGAACCAAAGGCTCAAGTGCCTTTTCAGGGGAAGGGTTCATTACTTATCCAAGGTGTACAGTTCCAACAGAGGCTGCAAATTCCTTTCCTCTCAGAGAAGTAACAAAACATTTGGTTATGAATTTTGTTTAGGATGAAAAACAACTTAGGCTAAAGTACACATAACATGAATCAAACAGAGGCTTTCTCATTCATACAAGTTCTTTGGTTACTAACCTAATGAGAAGGACGGACTGAAGAAACAGTTTTTAAATCCTGAAGCTTTGACTTGACAAAGAGCATTTGCTCTCCAGCTATATTCTGGTATCCTTCAGCAAAGTATCTCACAGTTCCTTTGTAAGGATATTGAAGTTCCATGGTTTTCTTTAGAATGAAAGGTGTTCTAAAGCAAAATAATTACATAACTATATGAACATAAAATATTCTTACTCAATTCTTATTCAGCTGAACTTCAAAAACTGCAAAAGACAGAAATGTGAATGTCCTTGGATGTGGACAGTCCTTGCATTAAAATTTAATTTTCTTTCAAAGTCTCTCTTTTCCCTCAGTCTCCCACTATTCAAAGTTAATTTAAGACATACCCAGGTGAAATTTCTAATGGCGTCTTCAGAGGTTATGAAATGCTGCATAGCCCTCAGAAGTCTTCAGCAAATGTATTTTATCATGTTCCTTGTAAAATTTACCATGTTTCATATTGACTAAATAGGTAGCTGAAAAGCTGAAACACATATACGTGTAAGACTTTAAAACTTTCTCTCCTCTTGAAATAAAATTTTGGATACTAATAGTTCAGGCAAGTATAGGGAGTTTGCTCGACGCGCCCAGGTAAACAATTCAGACTAAAAATAAACCAACAAAAGCAAGAAAATTTTTACTGGTGTCATAGTTTAGCCCTGCTCAGTACCAAGCTATGCAGTCTCCCACTCACTCTCTCCCACCCTCCAGTGGGACAGAGAGAAGAGAATTTATAAAAAAAAAAGTCAGCAAAACTCATGAGTTAAGATAAAACAAAAAAAAAAATAAATTCAAGAGAAATAACAGAGGAAAACAACACAGAGATGGAAAACAAATATAGCACAACAGCTCATAGCAAATCCCAATGCCCAGTTTCCTCCCACGTAGCAGGAGGCTCCCCATACCATCTTCCTCACTTACATACTGAGCATGATGTCACAGGGTACGGAATAGCCCTCTGGCTAATTGGGTAAACTATTCTGGCTGTTGGCTAATTAGTAACCTATCCCAGCTGTGTCCCCCAGCCACAGGTGCCACCAGCTCCAGTTCTCCCAGCTCAGGTGAATGTTAACTCCATCCTAGCCAGAACCAGGACAACTGGATATCACTGAATCAAAACTTTGATTTTGAGAGTTAAAATTCCACTAAGGAGACAAACTTACACAGATGAGTACAAAAGTTTTTCTTTGTAGCTGAAGTTAGATAAGGCTTCTTAGGAAGGATGAATATTTGTGGTTACAAAGGCAGTTTAAGGCTATTTGTATAAATGAGATGCAAAACATTTATGTCTTTGGAGATTCTTATACGCACTATCCCCACTGTACATTAAGACTATATTCATAAATACAAGTATCTTATCCTTCATTGCAAGAAAAATATTCAGATTCAAAATTTTATCTGATTATCCAAACTCCAGACTGTTCTACTTTGTTTTTTTTTCTTCTCAATATCTTGTCTTGTCAGAAGAGAAAAGAAATACCACAGATCATATCAGATATTAGTATTGAAATTATTACCAATCAATTGAAATATTTTATCTTGATAGGCTGTATGTTGTATAACACCAGTAAAATGCTTTTGGGAAGAACATTGGATTACATTTAAAGGGCTTGAGAACAATGCTTGTAATAATGGGAATTCTCATTGCCTAATGTAGTGATATAATTTCTTCATTAAAACGTACTCTTTGCATACAAATATCAACTAGTTTGAAATAAAACTACAAATGTGCCTTAAGAATTAACTTTGTGCTTAAAGTTTAGATTTAAGCACATAAGAAAATTTATGATACTTTCCTTATTACTATTTTTCTCATCACCTTTGGTGATCCACAATCACCTTTGCATAGTTAGTTACACAGGAAAGCTTAACCCTGGTCTTTTAAATTCAAATCAAAATACTGTAAAGTGACTAGCTGTATTTCTGACTCTACTTAATGTTACCCTGTCCCTTGAGTATAAACAATATTGTACTGTAGAGTTTCTAAATTGAGTGCTCTCCTGGAAAAGGATGTTCAGCGTGATGTGGAGGTAACTGAGTGAAGCAGCAGCTTTTGGGTCTCCTGATGAGTGAATAGCATTTGTACCACGGCAATAACTTCATGATACAAGGCATGTTTTATTCACAGAGCTGGACAGCATCTGCTGTCTTATTTGTGTCCTTTCCCTCTTCCTTCTGGGCCTGAGGAAATGGCTAAGCTGCAGCTCCTGGGCTGACTGGGCAGAAGTCTGCTGGGCCTTCATTCAGCTTCTGCAAGGGAGAAAAGGAAGGAAAAAAGCTTCTTTTTTCCACATCACTCCATTCGTGGATAAAGGAAAAGCAGAGCTAGGTCACATTTACTGCTCTCTTTCGTCATGCAGTATAGAAGAGGTGCTGGCCTGGATCTCTTTTTAAAATTACTCTGTTGAATACAGCTGTGAGTTCATGGATGTAAATGATGAAGCACCATCAGGAGGCTTTTGCCACCATCAGTGGTGACCTGTACATAGGAAAACTGTACGCACAGATAATGCCCTGGACTTGCTGTTCCAGACAGCAATGTTAATACAAATCTGGAATGTTTCTGAAGGCTATTAAAAACATAAAATGAAATAATGCAGCAGACTTCTGGCAACGTCTCTGTCCTGTGCAATTTACCACAGGAAATAAATCACTGAGATGGGAAACATATGCAGTGGCAAAAATGAGACTTGTCACATCAGTTCAGTGTCAATCCGTTTCTGTCTAGTTAATTCAGACTTACATTCACCTTTCCTCACTGCAAACTCTTTCTGACTGAGAATTTTTATTGACTTTTCAGAACACATAGCTAGCTTTATATTTTGAATAACAAAATTGGTAGACATCTTGTTTATCTAGTAACATGAGAATATCTTATGGTTTCCTAAACATGTAAAATATCTGAATGCTCCAGGCTATAAACTTACCTATAAAATTATACACATGGTTTTTTAAGTATACTGTGTTGTCTGGAGCATGGAGATACTACCGAGTCAGCGCTGGTGAATCATTCAAGTGAAAATTTGTTTCAGACTTCTATTGACTGTGAAGACTCTTAGGCAGTACTTTCCCCCTGATGGCTTTTTCATGATTTCCCCACTGAATTTTGTTTTTAATACATTGGGATAAGTAAGTAAGCCATTTCATTTTTATTTTCCCTTCTGTGAAATGCTTCCCAAGTAACTTGATTAATGTTCAAAACCAATATTTGAGCAGCCACATAATGTAATTAAAATTTCATAAAATAGCTATAATCATCCTAGCTTGGTAATAAGCAACCTTATTTATCACACAAATTATTTCTTTGGATTTTCAAGAAGCACTTTATTTAGCTAACTAAATCTTTTTTCTGCAGGAGGCTTGTGTTTCAAAACAGACAACTGAAGTCACAGCCAGAATGCCTTGCAACACAGAGCCAATATTTAATCACAGGAGGTTTCAGCTACATGTGCATTGAAGTTAGCCTGATTTATCCAGGAAAGTGTGCTTCACTGAGTTCCATTTTAAACCTGTCTGCTCTAACTGCTTTTTTTATCTTGAAGCGATACTAAGTGCACAATGAGCCAGTTTAAAGGTAGAATGTTAGGTGAATAGCATTTTTTTTTTTTTGCGCAATGTGCAGCACTGTGCTGGTATCTTTAATGCCGTATGGGTCTTTGCTGTCAATAACAATAACTGTGAAATCTGCTAGTTGCTGGAGAACCTTAAAGCTAAAGAGAAAGGCATTTTATTTTTTTCTCTACTGCTCTTTACATAGTCTCTACCTCCATACTGTCCCTATAGTCCAATTCTATTTGCGATTGAATGACTTAAAGTGCAGTTCTACTTTAAAAGTGCTTTTTCAAAAAATTGTAGCATAAAGAATCACATTTGTTATATCCCAATGATTTTCAGATCAAATTTTCTTAGCTTACTGACTGAAAGGTCATTTTTATGTATGCATCTCTTCTACAAAACTTCCTGGAGTCTGGAAACTAAACTATGTTTTTTCCTCCATGCACAACATCACGCGAAAAACTTTCTGCTGGGCAAATGCTTCCTTTGGGTACAACTGGGAGAGACAAAGTATTGCTTTCAAATCCTGCCCTCATTTACCTCCCTCCAACCTAGGGCCCACGGAGGGGCTGGAAAGGTGCATCTTGGTACTCATTTGAAGCTATAACAGAGAGGGCTTTGTGTATTTAACTGTTCATAGCTACGTTGATAATACAAACAGTAGAAAAATATCCCACTTTCTATTGCTGAACACAGTTAGTTCTGAAGGGATGACAAGATTGGAAAGGAAAGAGGAAAATAAATAGTTCATTCTCCAGAAGTATAAGCAGGAAAAGCTGTTTGCTGAACGAAATGGTCACTGTATACTGTCAGTTTTTAGGGAAGAAGAAGAGTTAAACATTATTGCAAGGTTCAGTACTACAACTAGGAAGCTTTTCCTCTGTGAAAATACCAGTTGCAGCAGCTGATGATTTGTGACATTGTGGTGTTGTAATCCAGGCGGAACCTGGAATATGACCAAAGGGCGTTACTAATATTCTGCATGACTAATTATTGAACCTTCCTCTGGGTTCAAACATCCCAGTGTTTGCACAGATGATGCTTTTGTTCATCCATCATTTAAAATGTCTTGTAGCTGGAAAGCTAACAACATTCATAAAAGTCCATTCATAAAGCCCTCTGGTGGGAGGGGGAGGCGGGATGACAGTTTGCGTTTTTCTGGTCTTTTAACTTCTTTGCTGCTGACCATGATTACAAATACCATGTCACTGGGAAGGTGATTTATCATATTTTTTAGATAGAAAAACTGAAATAGGACTCTGTTCATCACAAGCTGCAAATTCTACAGCAGCTTGACTCCATGACCAAACCCTGTTGATCTTGGTGGTCCTTTCTCACTCTGACCTCTGCAAATTGCCTACACCTTTTTCCAGTATTAAACAAGAACTCCCAGTATTTTCCAGGTCTTATGCAAAGCTCCTGGAAAAAAAGGAGATTAGATTTAAGGATTGGCCTTAAATCTCATAAAAACACTCATGTCTCCAACAGTTTTAATAGTCACTTTAGTTTGAAGTATGTCACTACTACAAAACTTAGATAGCAAGAAGAGTGTCCAAAATTTCAGTGTTTATTTTCATAGACTCTGCTTGAACATAATCTTACACATCAAGCTCAAAGCTTCGAAAAGCATACTCCTCTTCAGAAAAAGAGGAGGCCCTAAATATCCTATCTTCTTTCACAGAGCCTCTCTTCTACACTCAATTTCCTTTCCTTTGTCAGGAGCATTCTTATTAGAATTTCTCTGCAGAAAATCAATACTTATTTAATAAGAATGAGGCTGACTTTGAATTTGAAATGGAAATTGAACCTGTCAACCATTCTGACTTACAAACATTTGATTCCTCAAACATGAATCTGTTAAATGGATCCCAAAAAAGCCTATTTCTTCCCCCATTTTAAAGAATGGATGTGCACCAAAACATACAGGGAAATTACTGGAGAACCGACACACTTGCAAAGTGGATGAGAATTATCCATGAGCAAGCTCTGGGAAAGCCTAATGCAGTGTTCAATAATAGCTAATTATTGAGAGACAGCCCTGCTGATGTTCTTTTCTGTTTTATATTTCAATGACAAAAATTTGTATGTGGTGCGCATAGTGTGTGTTAAGTGCATGTATGCATGCATGCATAAGTGCACAGGTGTCTGCACCTGTCAGATGGAGAGTCTTTATGAGTTCTGTGTCGAAATTCTGTTTCTGAAAGGAGAAAAGAATAGCCTGCTAAAAATAAAATACCACTCAATGAAAGACAGATATTAGACACACAAGTTGTTGCTATCTGTGTAGCTATTGCAAAATGTTTGCTAATTTTGAAAATGCAGGTGCTGACTGCAAAGACTGAATGCATGTGAAAAGGCTAAATTACTGGCTGCAGAAAAATGAGTGCTAGGATTTAACTCCATCATCTGAAGATTAAACATATTCAGTGTGTGTACAGTCCTTGCTCCTGCATACAGCCTGACTGGTGAAAGGTTACTTACAAGTCAAGGGGAAAAGCTCCCAGCCCTTGTTTATGAAATTTTTAGTAACAGGATATCGTGAAGCAGAAATTACAGGGAGTGGAGTGCTTCATGGAAAGAACAGGAGCAATATAGCCCCTCTTTGTATTGACTGTATGATTACAAAGTCTTGCATTAAGCTTTTTCTTTCATAACTTTTTTTTTTTTTTTCCCCTGGGGAATGCAAGTATGATCTGATCTCTTGACATATGATGAACTTTTCTCCAGCATAGTACAAAAGAGTTTCTTCATATGAAAAATGCCTAAGTGGAGCAAGGTGATAAGCCTAAAGAGAAGTATCTATCAAGAGCTGAAAGAGAAGTATCTATGCACATGGGACGTGGCAATCCCAGGCACAAATACAGGCTGGGCGGAGAATGGATTGAGAGCAGCCCTGAGGAGAAGGACTTGGGAGTGCTGGTGGACGAGAAGCTCAACTTGAGCCGGCAATGCGCCCTTGCGGCCCAGAAGGCCAACCGCATCCTGGGCTGCATCAAGAGGAGCGTGGCCAGCAGGTCGAGGGAGGTGATTCTCCCCCTCTACTCTGCC
>JAAGAY010008126.1:15388-26342 GCA_011801015.1 Ardeotis arabs
GAGGTGGTGGATGCCCCATCCCTGGAAACATTCAAGGCCAGGTTGGATGGGGCTCTGAGCGACCTGATCTAGTGGGGGATGTCCCTGCTCCTTGCAGGGGGGTTGGACTAGATGACCTTTGAAGGTCCCTTCCAACCCTAACCATTCTATGATTCTATGATTCTATGATTTTTAGCCCCTAGAGAGCCAGTAAAGCTGGTTTTCCCACTGGAGAGGGTCAGGGGAAGCACTGATGAGGCTAAGGTTATGGTTCCATGCATGTTAACACCAAATCTGAGCATTGCTGACTCACCAGGGCAGTACAAAATAGGTCTGGACCAGGAATGAACCAACCAATCAACCAACCATATTTTTGTCTAATTAGTATGAAATATCCCCAATTGCTCCTGTGTCTTAGAGACCACTGAAGTTAGTTCCAACTGATCAGTTCTGGAGAAATCTCTTGCACCTGATGTCCACTGCATCCAACAGTCTCTAAAAGTTGGCAAAATGCACTACTCAGTAGTAGTTGCCTTAATTTGGGAATGCATCCACAAAGGCAAACTCTGGGGAACTCTCAAGGCAGAGAGGCAAAGCATAGTCACACTGCCGGCCATTGGAGATCACCATAAACCTCTTCCTGATGACAGTTGTGGGCTCATCTGGCAGAGTACAGGATGCCCTGTTCCTGCTTTATATAACTTTCCTGATCAGAAATCTATGAGCAGCTCCTGATCCAGAGCCCATTATGACGAATTGACTTCAGTTCTATCACCCTGATTTGGTCTGTCTGATGTTCCCCTCGTGGAACTATGGTCTAGATCTCCCTCAGTTTAAAAGTAATAAAGAACATGAGTAGTTTTCTCTACTTAGAGCCTGAGTATTTTACCTAATTTGCTGTTAATAACAACAGTTACTGAGGAAGGATATTGTCAAATGGACCAGTAGAATGATAGAATCACTGAATCATTTAGGGTGGAAAAGACACTTAACATTGTCAACTCCAACTGTAAAGCCAGCACTGCCAAGTCCACCACTAAACCATGTCACTAAGTGCCACATCTACATGTCTTTTAAATACCTCCAGGGATGGTGACTCCACTGCCTGCCTGGGCAGCCTGTTCCAATCCTTGACAACCCTCTTGGTGAAGAAATTTTTCCTAATATCCAATCTAAAACTCCCTTGGCACAACTTGAGGCCATTTCCTCTCATCCTATCATGTGTTCCTTGGGAGAAGAGATTGACACCCACTTCACTACAACCTCCTTTCAGGTAGTTGTAAAGAGCCATAAGGTCTCCCCTGAGCCTCTTTTTCTCCAGACTAAAAAAAACCCAGTTCCCTCAGCGACTCCTCATAAGACTTGCTCTCCAGACCCTTCACCAGCTTCATTGCTCTTCTCTGCACATGCTCCAGCACTTCAATGTCTTTCTTGTACTGAAGGTTTCAAAACTGATTACAGTATTCAAGGTGTGGTCTCACCAGGGCTGAGTACAGGGGGATGATCACACCCCTAATCCTGCTGGACACACTATGTTTTACACAAGCCAGTATATTGCTGGCCCTCTTGGCCACCTGGACACACTGCTGGCTCATGTTCAACTGTCTGTTGACCAACACCCCCAGGTCCTTTTCCACCAATCAGCTTTCCAGCCACTCTTCCCCAAGCTTGTAGCATTGAATGGGGTTGTTGTGATCCAAGTGCAGGACCCAGCATTTGGCCTTGTTAAATCTCATACAATTGACCTTGGCCCATCAATTCAGCCTGCCCAGATCCCTCTGTAGATCCCTTCCTACCCTCGAGCAGATCAACACTCCTGCCCAACTTGGTGTCATCTGCAAAATTACTGCGGGTGCACTTGATCTCCTTGTCCAGATCATTGATAAAGCTATTAAACAGAACTGGCCCCAAAACTGAGCCCTAGGGAACACCACTTGTGACCAGCTGCCAAGTGGATTTAACTCCATTCACCACAACTCTTTGGGCCCAGCTATCCAGTCACTTTTTTACCTAGCAAAGAGTATGCCTGTCCAGGACATGATCAGCCAGATTCTCCAGGAGAATATTGTGGCAAATAGTGTCAAAGGCTTTACTAAAATCCAGGTAGATTACATCTACAGCCTTTCCCTCATGCTCTAGGTGGGTCACCTTGTCATAGAAGGAGATCAGATTAGTCAAGCAGGACCTGCCTTTCATAAACTCATGCTGATTGGGCCTGATCTCCTGATTGTCCTGTATGTGCCATGTGATGGCACTTAAGGTGATTTGCTCCATAACCTTCCCTGGCACTGAGGTCAGACTGACAGGCCTGTAGTTCCCTGGATCCTCCTTCTGGCCCTTCTTGTAGATGGATGTCACATTTGCTAACCTTCAGTTAACTGGGACCTCCCCCATGAGCCAGAACTGCTGATAAATGACAGAAAGTGGCTTGGTGAGCACTTCTGACAGCTCCCTCAATACTCTTGGGTGGATCCTATCCAGCCCCATAGACTTGTGTTTGTCTAAGTGATGTAGCAGGTCGCTAATCATTTCCCCTTGGATTATGGGGACTTCATTCTGCTCCCTGTCCCTGTCTTACATCTCAGGGTGCTGGGTACCCTGAGAACAACAGGTCTTACTATTAAAGACTGAGGTAAAGAAGGCATTAAGTACCTCAGCCTTTTCCTCAGCCTTTGTCATTACATTTCCTCTCACATCCAATACAGGTTGGAGATTCTCCTTAGAACCTCCTTTTGTTGCTAATGTATTTACAGAAACATTTTGTCTTTTATAGCAGTACCCAGATTAAGTTCTAGTTGGGCTTTATCTCTTCTGATTTTCTCCCTGCATAAACTTACGACACACTTGTAGTCCTCCTGAGTTGCCTGCCCCTTCTTCCAAACGTTCCTTTTTTTCCAGAGTGCCAGCCAAAGCTCTCTGTTCAGCCAGGTCGGTCTTCTTCCTTGCCGACTTGTCTTTTAGCACATGGTGATGGCCTGCTCCTGTGCCTTTAAATTTTTTTCTTGAAGAATGTCCAGCCTTCCTGGACTCTTTTGCCCTTCAAGACTGACTCCCAAGGGACTCTGTCAACCAGGCTCCTAAATAGGCCAAAATCTGCCCTCTGGAATTCCAAGGTGGTAGTTTTGCTGACTCTCCTCCCTACTTCTCCAAGAATTGAAAACTCTATCATTTCACGATCACTATGCCCAACATGGCCTCCAGCCATCACATCACCAACAAGTCCTTTCTCTGTTCACAAATGACAGGTCCAGCTGGGTGCCTTCCCTAGTTGGCTCACTCACCAGCTGTGTCAGGAAGTTGTCTTCCACACACTCCAGGAACCTCCTAGACTGTTTCCTTTCTGCTGTATTGTATTTCCAGCAGCCATCTGGTAAGTTGATGTTCCCTATGAGAAGTTGCCCATGTTGAAGTTCCCCATGAGAAGAGGAGCTAGCTATTGTGAGACTTCTCCCAGCTGCTTATCTCTTAATCTTGATTGGGTGGTCTATAACAGACTTCCATCCTGATATCTGCCTTGTTGGCCTTCCCCCTGATTCTTACCCATAAACACTTGATCTTTTCATCACTGTCATTAAGCTCTAGACAGTCAAATCACTCTCTAACACACAAGGCTACCCCATTGTCTCTCTTTCCTTGTGCCATGGATGCTGAAGGAGCTGGCTGATGTCTTTGCGAGGCTACTCTTGATGATCTTTGAGAGGTCAGATTAGAGGTAAAGACCAAATAAGTGGACAGTGAGGTGGATTAAAACTGGCTGAACTGCTGGGCTCAAAGGGTTATAACTGGTGGCACAAAGTTGAAGTGGAGGTAAGTTGATAATGGTGTACCACTTGAGTTGATACTGGGGCCAGTACAGTTAACCTCTTCATTAATGTCCTGAATGATGGGACAGAGTGCACCCTCTGCAGGTGATACAAAACCAGGAGGACTGGCTGATACATCAGTTGTTTGTGTTACCATTCAGAGGGACCTCAACAGGCTGCAGAAATGGGCTAACAGGAACCTCATTAGGTTCAACAAAGGGAAATGGAATGGAATGGAATGTAACAACAGACTAGACTAGACTAGGCTGACCCAAATTTAAAGCATGTTATTAAAGGCATTGTCCAAACACTGACAGGCATGGGCCATTGACCACCTCTCTATGAAGCCTGTTCCAATCTTTAATCACCCTCTTGGTAAATGTAAAGTTGTGCCCATGAGAAGGAATAACCTCATGCAGTAGGACACACTGGGGACTGATAAGTGGAAAGCAGCTTTGCAAAGAAGGCCCTAGGGGTCCTGTTGGACACGAGATAGTAACGTGTCCCTGTGGAAAAGATGGCCATCAGACTTCTGGGCTTCATTAGGAAGATCATTGCCAGTAGGACAAGGGAGCTGACCCTTCCCCTCTACTCCTACACTTTCCCTCTACCCCTAATTTTATGCAAAGGAAGAAAATGAGTCAAGAGGGAAGTAAATTTTAAGAACTACACTTTTCCTCTCAATTTTGAGTGCAAAATCAGGTTTTTATTCCATGTCTTCCTCTTAAGAGTTTTTTTCTATCTGACTGAAATATTCAGCATTTCCATTATTTCTATCACATTTGCTAAAGAAGCGTTATTCAAACTATAATATTCAATGAATTATCTCCTTCACCTTCCTCGCGTCTGTATAAACATTAATCAGTTTCTCAAACTCTACTCCCAGACTATCCATTTTGATTCTGATACAACTGCTTTCCTCTGTGCTAAATATACAGCTGACAGTACCTAAGAAGTAACCAAATAAAAAAGCTGGCAGATGACCATATGGTCATTTTTTGCAAATGACAAAATCATGAACCTTGCTATGTCACTAGTGATACAATTGTTGGTCTTTTGATAGTACAAATACAGAAACCTATGTGTTCATTTGTGTGGAAGTAACAAACACATACCCTTGTCTAAGCAATTTGACAGTATCTGATCTGCAGAGGGGAAAACTTGTGTATGAACCAATAATTCTGGCTATTAAAAAGCAAAAAAAAAAAGCTGGAGTGAAGCTGGAATTTTATAATTTCATTTAATCAGGTCATTAAAGTTGAGTTATAGCCCATAACAAACCAAAAGGATGAAATTATGAAATGCTGGTTCTTTGCAAAAAAAATTTAAAGCACTATAGGTTTATTTTTTATCTCAGAAAGTCAATGTTCATTCACTTAGCAGCTTTCCCAGGTGCAATGAAAATTTAAATGGAAAGCTCTAGGCAGTATTATTAAATGATTTCCTCACTCTTTGATAGAAAAACATGCAGAACATAGATATCTTAATACAGAATATGTACAGATAACAGACCCACATAACCTCAGTGGGGTAGAAATAGGCTGAAGTGAGGAGAAACAGATCTTCCCTGTTGCAAGAAACTTAGTTTCTGCCATTGTGGTTTTTGAAATAAAACTGTGTATGTAAATCTCACTTATAGTTAGTTTCTGTTTCTTGAAAACAGACTAAAACCGGTCACTTTTACTTTATGTTTTCATTGGAACTTCTCTAGTGAGACTTTCATCTTTAAATCTTGCAAAGTATCACAGTATCTTCAAACATACATGAGAAAATACACATGATTAGACATGAAAAGGAATATTTTTCCCCTTTGACGAATACCGCAATCTCTTGTTAGACAGAGTTTTGGTGCACTAGTGCATGGGATACATTGCAGAGGGGAAAGTAGGTAGGAAACTGTGGAAACTTTGCCTTGCAGTAGCTATTTTTAGTAGCCCCCAAGCCTTACTTTGTGAGAAAAGAAATTTATTGCACCTGGACATGTGATTGCAGTGTTATCTACCAGGAAAATTACTTAGAAGAAGTACTTCCAGAAATGTTCTTCTTTAGACATGGCAAGTAACAGTGAACTTGAGGCCAAAAATCCTCTTCGCTCTAAAGTGAACTGATAAACCAATCAATCAAACTCATGGCACTTAGCAGTGTAAAGATCATATCACACTAATCACATTCAACCGATGCTCAAAATCAGGAGGAAGCTGTACCCCAAACTCAGTCGTTACGTCCTAAGTCCCAAGATCATGCACCCAAGCTGGAAAGCTGGAAAGCTTAGGGATTTTCCATATTAACAAGAGAGCATGAATAATGAACTGTGAACTACTTGTGCAGTTCATAGGAATGGGTTATACTAGCAATATCTGTTTTGTTGATTTTTTAACCAAAGAGACGAGGCGAGGCGAGGCGAGGCGAGGAGAGGAGAGGTGAGGCGAGGCGAGGCAAGGCGAGGAGAGGAGAGGAGAGGAGAGGAGAGGAGAGGTGATGGTGATGGCCTGCTCCTGTGCCTTTAAAGAGATATGACTTTATGTAAACAAGCCTATAGCATAAATATAGTATATAAAAAGAGACTTATTTAAAAATGCTTAAAATAGTTTGTAAGATTTTATTTAGAGCGTGGCTAAATCAGCTAAGGAGAGGAGAGGAGAGGAGAGGAGAGGAGAGGAGAGGAGAGGAGAGGAGAGGAGAGGAGAGGAGAGGAGATTTGAGGAGAGGAGATTTGAGGAAAGGAGAGGAGAGTTGAGGAGAGGAGAGGAGAGGAGAGGAGAGGCAAGGAGAGGAGAGGAGAGGAGAGGAGAGGAGAGGAGAGGAGAGATCTTTCTCCATTTATAGAAGTATTTTTTGTTTGCAGTTCACGTATGGACTGTAGTTTAGTACTGTGCATGTCCCAGTAAGACAAGCAGTGCATAGACACTGGCCCAAGGTACATTTTTAACGATGCTTACTTACATATCAAAAATTCAGTGCAACTGCACAGAGCACATGTACCTTACTCCTTAATGCACTGGGCAACACAATTTAGAGATAAAAAACTACCACTGAGAGGACTGAAAAAATATTTTAGCAAATCTCACACACTTGTACTAAGCAGAAATTCTATTCCCTTGCTCAAAACTGAGGATTTAATTTCCACATATAAGGTTTTTCCTCAGTTTTTTAAATTCTGAAAAAATAATCCTCTGCTAGAGAAACAAAAATAAATCTATTGAAACAAGGGCAGAAAAGGGAAAGAAGATTTTTTTTTCTTTTTTAATTCACAAGTCTCTAACACAGTTGTTTTCTGCTTCATTTTTCTGTGGCTGAAATATAACAAAACATCTCAAAGGGTTTTCAGTGACTTGTTAGAATAAGATTATAGAGTTTAATAGGCACAGTGTAATATTCTGTCACCCAGCAGGGCAATGTCAGAAAGGGACAGTTATCCTTGTTCTTATGGAACGTATAGCAACTGTTATAATTCCTTCTTAAAATGATTTCTCTTCCAATGATTGATTGATCCCTGGGCAAGATAGCTGGTAGAAACATTACATTAGCCTCCTTTTATTTATACCCTTGTACAAAATTTAAAAACCTCCTTTTTCTTTAGGACGTAAGTCTGTGAATAATTTTCAACAGGTTCATAATTTCTATGCACACAATTTACTAAATCATATCAATAGTCCAATTACAATACAGAAAGATTTTAGAAAATATTAAATTTTGGGATTTTCTTCTGCATCTTAGCACAGGCTTGTTTGTGGGGTTTTTATTTGTTTATTTGCTTCTTTAGAAACTAATTTTAAATTAATTAAAAAATGAAACATTTTGGATTAAAAAGTTTTCCTTATAAAGAAGAAAAATTATAACTCTAAAATGGGTTCATAAGAAGAATCAGTTTGAATTAACACTTGGCGTTTGTTCTTTTAGTTTAGTTGCTTTATTTGTTTCTCTATAACATTTGTTCTATAAAATATGAACAATCTAAGCTTAAAACTACCCAACGTAGTCCTCAAAGTAGAGGAATGTCCTTGAATATTCAGTGTTGTTAGCAGTGGTTAGTTGTTATGGTAAGAATTGCAGAACTCAAGTATGGACAGTTCAATTCAAAACACCTCTCTTATTGGGAAAGAAAAAGACAGAGCACATATATTCTTTAGAAATATTTTTTCACTGCTTTTGCTTGTTTGTAGTTTAACATTTCCATGCACCTTTAAGACCCCCAGGCATAAGCCTCAGGCAGACTAAACACACAAAACATACCAAAGTCGGTGTTTTGTGATTTCCTGCCTGCTTTCAGGGTATTGGAATTAATTAAATCTGAAGCTTCTCTAAAGCAAATATCCTAACCCAAATGTAAGATCTCTGTTTTTATATTTGCTTGGAATATTCCTCCCAACACATTTACTCGTTACTATTTGCAATGGGCTAACGTGCCAGTGAAGATGACAGGTCATATTCCTGGTGTTTCACAGGCCCAAAGCAGTAGAGAAATACGGAGTATATTTGAAGCCTCTTCAATGGTTTACGCGCTGATAGGTTAAAACTGCTGTCCTTGTGATTCTCAATACTTTGTCTGCTCTCCCCCTTTCCACCTTATGCCACGATGTGCTCACTGAAAATGCTCTCTGCCCCTAAAAAGCTGACCAGCTCTGCTAGGAGAGCAGCAAGGTAGTCACCTGAGCTCTCTGGTTTGTAAAATAAAAGAGGTCTAGGGATTGATCTTCCATGAGGCCAGTGGCTCCAGCTATCTTCCCAGCTCCCTGACAAGGACTTCTCTCAGGAGGAGCATCTTTTGTGGACCAGCGTGCAGCTGAGGAGACAGGGAATGGAGCTGGGAGAGGCAGAAAGGAAACAGGCACACTGGAACAAGGTGTCTGCAAGAACATAGTCTTTATGGCACGTGCTGTTTCCTTGCATTTTGTTGCTAGCTCATTATGAACACTTAGATGGATGAGTAACTGCAATTGCTATAAAGTGCTTGTAATAATAAGATACATTAGAAAATGGTAATCTAGAATCATACATTGGACATACATTACCAATGATGACTTTTAATTTTTAGCGCATATATTTTTTCCCTAGAGAATGCAGCTACACGTTTCTTCAAAGAATCCTCAGATATCAGAGAGGGCTCGATGCAAAGAAATCTTCCGATGGGCAAGTAAAATGATTGTAGCAGAGAATTTAGCTTTAGTTACCACACAGTGCAGTAAGGAAATAACAAGACTTATTTCATTGACATGTCTTTTTCTAATATACTGAATTAGACGTTGCAATATTCTGACTGTGAGATATGACTTTATGTAAACAAGCCTATAGCATAAATATAGTATATAAAAAGAGACTTATTTAAAAATGCTTAAAATAGTTTGTAAGATTTTATTTAGAGCATGGCTAAATCAGCTACTGTTTTACTAGATTTAGAGAATTTCCTGCCTTCATCATAGAATCATAGAATCATTACTGGTGGAAAAGACCTCTAAGATCATCAAGTCCAACCCTCAATGCAACACCACCATGCCTACTAAACCATATCCCAAAGTGCCATGTCTACTTGTTCTTTGAACACCTCCAGGGATGGTGACTCCACCACTTCCTTGGGCAGCCTCTTCCAGTGCCTGATTACTCTTTCAGTAAAGGAATGTTTTCTAATATCCAGTCTAAACCTCCCCTGACGCAAATTGAGGCCATTTCCTCTCATCCTATCATTAGTTACTTGGGAGAAGAGACCAACACCCACCTCACTACAATGTCCTTTCAGGTAGTTGTGGAGAGTGATAAGGTCACCCCTGAGCCTCCTTTTCTCCAGACTAAACAATCCCAGTTCCCTCAGCGACTCCTCATAAGACTTGTTCTCTAGACCCTTCACCAGCTTCGTTGCCCTTCTCTGGACACACTCTAGCAACTAAATGTCCTTCTTGTACCACGGGGCCCAAAACTGAACACAATATTCAAGGTGTGGCCTCACCAGTGCTGAGTACAGGGGCACAATCACTTCCCTACTCCTGATGGCCACACTATTCCTGACAGAAGCCAGGATGCTGTTGGACTTCTTGGCCACCTGGGCAAAGTGCTGCCGCGTGTTCAGACGCTTGTCACCCAGTACCCCCAGGTCCTTTTTCACCAGCCAGCTTTGCAGCCACTCTTTCCCAAGCTTGTAGTGTTGCACGGGGTTGTTGTGACCCAAGTGCAGCACCCGGCACTTGGTCTTGTTAAACCTCATACAACTGGCCTGAGCCCATCAATTCAGCCTGTCCAGGTCCCTTTGTAGAGCCTTCCTACCCTCAAGCACATCGACACTCCTGCCCAACTTGGTGTCATCTGCAAACTTACTGCAGGTGCGCTCAATCCCCTTGTCCAGATTATTGATAAAGATATTAAACAGAACTGGCTGCAATACTGAGCCCTGGGGAACACCATTAGATTTTTCAGTTTGCATGTGCCAGAATTATTGTTCATAGGCAGTTTTTAAAATAAACGAATTAACTTGTTTTGCTTTATTTCAAGGCCATTTAAATTCTATTGTTTGACAACTTGACTCCAATACAAAGTGGCTTCTCATGGGTATTAAAAATGCCTGTGGAAAAAAAGTAGTGGGAAAGAAGGAATGTTAATCAAAAGATAATACAGCAAGGAGCCGTGATCTGAAGAAATCTATCTGTTTCAAATTAGAAAAAAAAAAGTGAAAGTTCAATTATGCTTATAAATCAGATGGAGAGAAAAACAGTTTGTGCATTCCAAGAAATGACCAAACTATGATCTAGGTATCTAAGTCCTACAGGTTTGTGTCTCAAAACTTCAAGTTAGTTTGACATCTTCCCATCCAAATTTTGAGGGGTGAAAAAACTTCTCTCTAATTTGATGGAGTAACCCATCTCTGTAAAGCAAGTTCAATTATGCAATCCTTCCCTATACGTCACAAAATGTAATGTTTTTGAATTTATATCTTCACCTCCTAGAAATGATTTTAAATTAGCTAGTACTGTTACTCTGAAGAAATAGAACATACAATTGATAAGATCATATTGTTATGAAAATCCCTTTATAAGCACAATATAAGAGTGATTGTATAGCTTGCACGGATTCCCACATCTGAGCAATTCAAATATTGAGAAATATATTTCTCATCTCTATGGACTATTGGTTTTATGCTTTCTTTTCTAAAGTTTTGATTTAATAAGCATGGTTGCTGAATTCAG